>CANHQG010000114.1:0-100000 GCA_947462335.1 Harmothoe impar
AGGATGAGGGAACAGACTTATTCCATCTGCAAAAAGAAGTGATGATGGGAATTCTTTTACCGCTATGTGTTAGTCAATGGGATATCTGACACTTGGATTAAAAGCCTTCAAATATAAGGCCCGCATTACTAAGCCAAGCTGAAATCTGTGTTTTCCTGCATATAAATATAAATATATATATAAACATATAATATATATATATATATATATATATATATATATATATATATATATATATCATGTCTCTACATTGAAAGCACAGTATCCTTGCTCTACAATGATGACATTAAAGCAGGATTCTTCCTGACATCATCATATCATGTTCTTGTGTTGCAGCAGACTCAGCTAATTCATCTCATTAAATAACTGTATAGACTTCTCACTACCAGAACAATGGATAATTAATGTGATAAAATGACACAGATGGTGGGCTGCATCCCCTGGTGAATATAATTAAGTAATATAATTGATGTACAGAAATGGGACTGCCTCAGTTCCTGCCCAACTGCCTGTGGCATCACTGGCAAATATAATTAAGTCATTCTCAGACCTGTGATATATGATAATGGTTGTTTAGTGCCTAGGGTGTAGACCATTCCTCAGGTGTTACTATACAGGGTAATATGTAACTGAATAAATGAGCTCATGTAAAGTACCTAGGGGCATATTACTATCTAAGTAAACTTTATTATACATATAAAGGAGGTTTACTCTAGAGCTTAAGCTGCACACCATACAGCTTAGAACTAAAGTAATATCATTTAGGGGATAATAGCCCCCTACAGCATCTCATCCCATGGGTAGCAGCACAAATTGAGTTGAGCCTGTCTCAGTGTTAGAGGATGGTGAATAGGTAATAGGTCTGTGTGATAATGATGGTGTACTATCCACCCCCAGGGGCTTATGCTGGTAAGTAGAGACCCTAGACAACTATTTTTAACTTTACCCTTCGTCCATGATAATGTTGACTGATGTGTGCTGTGTAATGAGCAGAACACATCCCTGTTCCAGATGCAGTGAAGAAACCTTTCGGGTCTCTTTCCAAACAAGATATCAAACACCTTTTACAAGCATAGCTATTTGCTTTAGCCCATCATTCATAGCTTTGTGCTTATTACATGTGCAATGATAATGTCAGACACAAAGAAAGAAATCCACAATATATTTTAGATACAAATAGATGTAAAATTTTGCATTCTTTCTGCAATTGAATCACTCGTACCAGCCAGACTTGTCAGGCTTGCCAGTGTACTTAGGCAGGTCAGGTACTGAAATATAAAGGGACTATTTGTCTTTTTATGATGAAAGAACCCGCCTTCCAGCTTTTGGCTTGATACATGACTCCCTTGGTGACTCAGTCACCATGGCAGGAGTCAAACACCGGCCTGATTAAAGATGTAGAATTTGAAGTAAAACAATGAAACACAATGTTAGAGAATGTCACCATGCTCTTTTGTATATGAATATACACATGGCGAGGACCTTGCCAATGTTTAATTCATACATACATGCATCATGCATGTTTTAAGACCATAGAGTGGAGGGCTGTGAAAACATAATTTTTCTGCTTAAAGGAACAGAGCCAATGGAATAAGTGTTGCTGCACCCAAACCAAATGTCACACCTGGTCAGTGCCTGGACTAATAATAACACTGCATTCAGCCCTTTTGCTTTATGATGACATAAAATCACATTTTAATGATTGAACTAGGTTAATTTGAGCTGAACATGAAAGATCCAACAGTCAGAGCCAAGGTTTTGCAAATGAATCTCATAACATTGTTTGTTCTTCACTTGGAGATCAATCAGGACTACCTCAAAGTACAGATCAGGGTGGCACAGTGTTTGGTTTCATGCTCTTGGGGACTTTACTGTATTAGCCAACTCTTGGATTAGTAAATACACTCAGATTTTCGTAATTTTATATCTCCAAAGCTTTTGAATTGAGACCCCAGTGATCATTTCTAGGGGAGACCATTAGATTGATTTTTGTGATTAAACATCCTCACTCCTTGAGCCAATGTCTACATGACCATGATGTGTTACCCAAACAATTAAATGAAAAGACTATAAAAAGGGACATCATAAGTGATTCAGACATAAGACTCACAAAATCTCTGCTTCGTGTACCTCTTTACAAAACAATCTGCTGTGTTGGAAAATTCTTTTACCTTTTGCAACTCCCACTTTTCCTTCAAATATTTGTGTGATTTCTAATACGTTTTTGCCTTCTCACCCACAGCAGCAAATTTCCTTACAGCAATTATAGAATTAGAAATTGCTCATTTCAATATACTGGTGATCTGAGAGCAACATTTAAATCAGTCGCAAGAAGAGTATTCACTTAATACTCCCTGAGGCCCCATCATTAAGATATTGCAGACTTAACAGCTTAGACTCTAATCCATCAAGCCACAATTGCTTTATCCTCGGCAATATAGCATTGACTGCCCCTGTGCCTGAGGGATTCCTGGATCTGTCTAATTCTACACTGATCTAGCGCCATCAATAAATTATCATTTGGCTGATGGATCCAAACTTGGACAACTTTAGACAAGTCATTAAATTGCCGTTTTAGTGAATTTATTGGAATGCAATTAGTTTCATATCAAGAGTAATTTCCTACTCAATTACTGCACCCCCTCTGACTATATTAGAAACCATGAGTAGCTGATTGATTGAGGTATACATGTAATGTACCCTAGGCATGCCATGCCAGAAAGGCAGCAACAACCACTGTCTGTAGTTATCACTCTCTGAAAGCCACCACATGGCAATATAAACACATTTCAACCTAAATCACTTCCAAATATCCAAGCTTTAATACCTTTTCCCCCTCATATATATATATCTCAGTAAACAAATAAGGTTATACACCATTTTATAACGTTATATAACGTTATATGTCAACGTTTTTCTAAGGCTCTCTAGTATGACATAACGTTATGTAAAGTTTAAAACGTTATTTTGACGTAAAATAATGTTTTTTTGTTAGCTGGGATAGAGCTGTTATTAGACCAAACTTATCAGTAGATTAATTCAACAGAGACCCCTTGACAACTGCACTGACCTGAGGCAGGTAGGTGAGAAAGGAGACTCAGGGTATATTTGTGGCAATGTCATTAATGGTGTCTGGTGCTGATATTTCCTCACTCTTGGAGGGGAGCAAAGTCAAGGTGTTCCCCTTAACCTTCAGACTGCACTGCTGATGCTAACTGCACACACCTCTGCTGAAGTATCCTCTTATAAACAGTTCTGCTGTGGGCCCTGACTGGAGCTATTTATAAAGCAATCTCCCCTCATTTCAACAAAGCTAAATACCCGCGATCAAATGCAACCTTCAATAAGAGAGACTAGACCATGGGCCTAAGGCAGGTTTGTCAGGAAGTCTATACAAGAACCAATAGCTATTTTTGGAATGTAAAGCCTTTGGAAAAGCATTATTGATGTATGGTACAGACACCTGCTGGTTGCAGGAAACAAATTCCTGTTTTAGCCTCTAACCCTCAGTCTGTTCTGGTACTGCCAACCACACACAGTATTGATGTACCACTAAATTACCCTCTTAGATGGAGTTCTGTTGTATAGAGTCTACAATTGTATAAGCTGTGGGTCCCCCAAACAGGGTCTTCTTGTTGGAAGGTGCAGCCAGCTTGGGTTGAGGATTCTATGCTTCATACAGATGGTACCTTGTACACCATAACAGGCTGGTACCATACTGATGCCTGTTACAAGAGACCTACTACTGCAGAAATAAGCCCCTCCTTATAAAAGTCCCCCCTTTGATGTCCTGACTCAGAGGTACTCTCTTATCTTTTATTCTATTTTAAAGAATCTACTGCCGTCAACTCCTCCATTGTTATAGTGGTCCAATAACCTTCTAGACTGGACTACTGAACCAGGAATAGCTGCCTCATTATGGAATGTGCTCTCTGTAATGAAGGAATACCAGCCCAAAGGGCACAGCTGGATAGAAGTACGTCACTTTGGCTTGAAATCAGTCAAACATCACATGGGCATTCTCTGTTATAGGTAGACAATGTGGTAGCTCCACCAGTATGGCAAGAACTATTTGCATCCTACCAGCCCAGAAGATCTGAATGCCCAGTTATAGGTAAACAACGTTGTAGCTCTACAAGCATAGTTAGTGTGGTCTATACAGATCCCTATTACTGCTTTAGTGATCTTGCTAAGGATCTTATTTTCAAATGGTTTGACGAAATATCAAGTCAGGTAGGCCTAAGCACTGATCCTCGTATTTCACAAAAGCTGAATAACCAGCCCCCATATTTCCTTAAACCTCCATATTTCCTCAAAACTTCACTTCCGGTCTGGCGCAGGGATACCTGAGGTCAGCAGTTTAAAGTCCCCAACTGAGACTACCAAAGCAAGTGTGACGAGATGGTCTGGTGGTTAGTGCTCTCGCCTTCCAGCCCCGCGGCCCAGGTTCGATTCTCGGTCAGTGCGAAGATGAATTCGTCGCGGCGAGTTCGTGTTTAAGCTGATCGTGATTGAGGAGAATACACTTTTTTTCATTGGCTTTGTTTGGGGCTTAAAATACATTATTTTTAATGGAAACAATGCCTAAGCACTACAAAAGATCCTGAATTTTGACGCCTGATAGCTGAATTAGGCCCTATCCCCCCAGAATATTTGGTTGAGGGTTATTTACTTGAACGTTCGGCGAAGAAAAAAAGGGGCGGTATGTCTCAATATCCAAGCATATTCTTTGGAACATTATACTACTTAACCTCTGGGTGGAGAGTGGGGCAATAATTTGTCGGGCGAAGATATCGTTTTCGGCGATAAAGGACGATTATTACTTTTATCGTCGAGTTTTTTAACAAATTAATACATTAAAACGGAAAATAAGGCCTCATTTGTACAAATAAAGACAATCGAGAGGGGGGCTATTTTTTGGCGCAGGCGCACAAACAGGAAGTGTGTATCGAGCAAGGTGTCATGGCGGCGTTCAGACGTGATTGGGGACGATGAAGGTTAATAAATTGTCTTTTTCTCCTTTAATATGTGACAAATACATTTAAAAATAAATACAGGATCAGTTTAAGTTTTGTATTTGCCCGACAGATTGACCTCGAGAGGCCCGTATTCCGTTGAAACCCTTTATAAGGGTCAATCTGTCGGGCAAATACAAAACTTAAACAAATCCTGTATACATATTGGTATGTATTTTGTTTTATAGATACACCTGTCAACAAAAAGATGGCTGCACCAACTGGGGGATGTTTCACATTGGTTACTCTCACAGCCACCATTGGTCAATATAACCTACAAGTATCAGCTACTACCAGACTACTTACACCTGCAGGACCTATCATGTGAATCTGTGTCTGAATACAGATGGATCATACAGGTCACCCAGGATAATGGTGGGTGAGGTGGGGTTGGTGCCTACAACAGGGACTGGTCAATACACCCATGTAGACCAAAAGGGGAAAATTTATTGCCTCTGCAGGGGAACAAAATGGCATTTCTACTGTCTAGTCCCTTCATAACCCATTCTTATATATCCGTTAAACTGTTAATAAGCAGATAAGGAGACCCACAATGTTCAACTGTGCAGAGATTCTGAATGTTTGAATGTGCTGAATGCCCCTGCAACTGAATAAAACACTCATATGGGACATTTGGAAAGAAGGTCTTTTTTATTTTTGTTTGGTAAAGTCTCAAAAGATGTAATCTCATAGTCTGGAATCAAAATTTTCTTTCTGGTGGAAGGAACTGACGTCTAGCTTTATAATGTATTGTATCTGACGTCCCCACAGAGCCATACAAGCAGAGTAGACCACACATCTAAGGCTCTGTGGATCCTTAGTTGGGATTAGTGTTGGGAGAGTAAACCCCTAACCCCAGTGCTTACTTAAGACCAACATTGGTATATAAGTACAATATGTAATAATCATGGTGACACTTTGCTATAAAGAATTTGGTATTCATAAAATCTGTTTATAAGGTCTGTCTCCATTCTATGATTTCTATCAATATATAACTTGGTTAAAATCAATTGAGCTTGTAACAAACGAGCTGTAATGGTTACAATGAGTTGATTTTGATTGTAAAGTGTATGATAAAAACTCCATATGAGGAATGTCCAGACTTATGGGTAAGTGAACAGTACCAATATTGGGTCCACTGCCTCCCAGGTCCGCCTCAATGCTTACTTCTGTATACACTATAAATTCCCCTGGCATGGGAAGTGGTCACTTGGTGCTACAGCACTGGGACTAAAGTGGACCTTTATCGTCTGTTTCCATGCTCCAGGTCATTTTACAGACACCATATGGAAGACAACCAGTTGTGTAAGAAATAAAATAGGTTATACACTCTGCCATTTTCAAGTTGTTCCTGTTAATGTTGGCTTCAGTTTAGCAGAAAAATTTTCCTGGTTGCCCAGGAGACCCTTGCCATAGTAATTAGTCTTTCCATTCTATCTCCCAATGAGTAAAGGCCAGAACAAGTTGTCTTTTTAATCCCTAATGGCAGTTGCAGACTACACAAGGGCAGCTAGCTAACATGCCGCAAAGGTGCTTGTACACTTGCCCCTAGTGTATTGAACTGACAACGACTTGTACTGTTCTTAAAAAGTATATCCTCATATGGTAGTGTATTTACAATGTTATAATAAACACAGTAATGAGGGAGTGTTGTCCCTTCTCATCTGTAAGGCTATCATCCTGAATGTTTATCCTCACCTGGATAGAACGAAGCCAATTGAAGTGTCTTGAAGATGAGTATTATCTGTGATTGGTCTCTCTAAGAAGACTTTGTGAGTGTTCTTGAATGATGTTGGCCCCTGTCTCCTATTACATTAAATCATGTTACAACAAGAACCTGCTGACAATGGGCTGTCACACTTGTTCTTAACTTAACTGCATGAGGTAGAAGCTCATTTAAACTGCTAAAATAATGACATTCCATGACTTTTAGGCAAAAGGTTTAGCATCTTGTGAAATTAAATAGCTTTTCTATTTCTATAATGTTTAGATGTCTATATGTGTCCTTGCAGAACTAGGTGCCATCAGAACTTTTGAGGCAGGGGTCGAGGTAGGACTAAGACTTCCAGGGCCCTACCCTTGTTTTGGTAGTAGTCTGGATAGGATTTAACACTATCGATACCCTGAGGCTGAGCTATTTGTAGCATTCTCTCAGTTTTTAAATTGTTATTAATTCTTACATTTGAAACCCAATATGATTTCAAAAGCTCTGCCATCTTTCAAGATAAAGGCACATTCACAAAGTCTTATGTTGTCCATCAGCTTCTGAATGTACATTAGTTGGTCTGTATGCAGGTCACATAGTATGTCCCACTGGGACTAGCTGTGACTAGCTGGGTGTGAAGTAGGGGGCGGTCAGCCATAACCTCTAGCCTATCCCTGGTGTGGCATGGGTTGAGGGGGGGGGGGGGCAGGGTGTTTACAGTGCTTGGGCTGTAGAGAAGGTAATGGCAGCTGTAGATAAACTTGCTCATATAGGGCCATCTCACACATATTTTCAACAGATATCCAAGAGTCTATGCCCTACCCTCATTTTGACAAACAATCATATTTCATACTGCTGATACCAGAAAGCAAAGTGGGTACATGACAGCTTCTGCCATCCTTCTCCTCTAACTAATCATGCCATCATATTTCTCCCAACCTGAGCCCCCTTTATGACCTACTATAAAATATCTTAAGCTTGGACTGAATAATTAAGTATTAAAGTTCATGGTTTCACACCAATCTGCAATATCTTTCAATAACCTTGATGACCTTAAGCAGAAACTAGAAGTGAGGGAATGGCAACAGAAGGACAAAGAGATGATCTGGATCCCAGCTATCAAGCTTGTACCTAAGCAATATCAAATGGGGTCAAACGAGCTATCCAATGATGTCATCCCTACCCCCCTCCCCTTAGCATCTCCTCCACCTTTACCTTTTCCGAGTTCCAGAAAGACAGCAGGTCATATTGTTTGACCTTGGTGTTTCTGAGAGCCATTAGTGATTACTGAAATTGATTCAGATTGCCTAAAATTGGCAGCCGCTTTGCCTGTAATTGGCAGAAAACAGGGTTCGCGTTAAATATCTACCAGGGGACACAGTATGTTGGAATGAACATTTGTAGAAGACAGCTCGGTCACATTATCAGAATCGGAATTATTTTTGATGAATAGAGCTTTGGAATATGTTTACAGAATTCAGGTGAATGCTCTGAAATCATCAAACAACATTCCTCAACTTTGAAATGACAAGAAACTGCATATTCTCAATCATGATTGATATGAGAAGATGATACCCCCAGGTTGCTTTTAAATCCAGGATTGGCAATCAAGTGGCAATGCAACCGAAGATGCCTTAAAATTGTGCGCATCATTCAAATGAAAAAATGTATGTGTCATGTGAACATTTGTTTGATATTAAAACACACACAGTTTTATCTACCCAATGTGAACCATCATTTAACGATTGACTTGACAAATTATCCAGGTGCAATCAGGAATACATTAGTTTAATGCTGCTGCCGTCAAGGAGCAAGAGCATCAATAACTTTAAAGGCACCTTCAGGGCTCACTCATGTAGAGACCAGCATGACGGAGTGGTTCTCCTTCAACATGCATACAAAAGATAGTAAGGGGCTTGGAGGCAGAACGGCAATGCGCCAAATCCAATGATATACCCAATAAAACACTGTTAAAAAGTACTGTCTAAGGTACTACAGAAAACCAACCTGTATAGCAGTGATATAAAAAGAAACTATGATAATAAGGAATATCTTACAATCTGGATTTGGCAGTTTATAGACCCTATATGCAAGCTGCATTGCCTTAACTGACCAGTGTCTATTAACTCATTCTAGATGTCCCTGCTTCTATTGTGTGGGTGTGACACCCCTTACCCCATTACTTGCCCCATGGCATGACTGCAGCTAGGAGGCAGGATCCCAAGGGGAAAGGCTGACATCCAAACTGACACCTGATATTTGTATTGGCATCCTGTGTTATCTGCCTCCACAGCCAAAAACGACATTGTCTCCCAGAGTTAAACTTAAACCACCAATAACCTCATTTACCCATTATCAAGCTGTAATTATAGTCCTCTGTAACAACAGCTGGAGGCCCTGAGACTGAGGTCTGCTTTGGTTTAGCTCAGTCAAAGCCATAATGGATAAGACTAATTTAAATAATATGGTCAACTGCTGTAAGAGACCTTCTCCTGCCTACTCTAGCATGGCTTGATATCCACAAAGTGCCTGTTGATGAGACTTGCTATCCACAGGGGGCGGACTAAACCCCCATTAGCGTGTACTTTGCTTTCTAGTGAAGGTTTTTATGGTTACATCCTGCTTTTCCTTTCATACTTTAGACAACTCAGATAGGGATTCACTCTGAAGTAGTCACTTGAGAGACTCATTAAAAAAAAAGAGTCTGAATGAGCTGGATAATCTGCTCACTGGTATAGTAGCTGAGACATGTAGTACCACTAATAAGCTGATACACCTTGGAGAGGACATCCACTTGGCCATTCTTTGTGAAACAAGAAAAAAACATATAATAAAAATTGTCCTCGAGTCCACCTGGAAGTAATCTATTATTAAAATTATATTCTCTAACCAAGGTTTGTTGGAAGCGTGATAAATAATCCATCTTCAGTAACTAGCAAAACAGCTAGAATCTAATGGTTGAATCGTTTTTGCTATCCAAATGATAAACCTGATTGATATTGGTTACTCATCTAAGGCAAATCTAAGAAGTCTTGATACTGGTAACTAATACCGATCCAATCTAAGATCAACCATGCTGGCTAGGTTTGTGATTTGCAGCTTATCTCGGTCGCTAAATTACCCCGCATTGATAAGAGCCTGGCATGGGACAGCACCTAACAATACCAAAATGGTAAAATTCTAACCACCGGGCGTTTTTCGGGGGACCAATCTGACGCAGAGATAGATTTATAAATGTAGTCTCAATTTTGCTCAGAGGCAAATATGAGCAGATATGAGCTACACAAAATTTGGGGGTTCCGGGGCTCTGCCCCTGATTCGTCAAATAAACTAATTGAAGTAACTAGTACTATGCTCGAAGAGTTCAAGTAGAACACAAACAGAGATCATTCCCATCACCGTCGCCACCTCACATCTCATGACAGAATGATGTATACCGGGCACTGGTTAGGTTTGTAGCGCAACCAACAATACAGCCTGAGGGGAATTTTGAAAGCCTATAAGCCTGGTTGCATGCCATTATAGGCAAACAAGATGATGTAGGCGGCAATTCATTGTCGATGTTTGACTTTTGGACAGGCAGAGGTTGATGTGAGTTGGACAGAGCACATGACTCTGGCCTCTTCAGTTTATGGTTCATCAGATATCGTGCAACCATCTAGATTACCTTTTTATGTTCATACACAACAAGCTACAGCTGACACAATGAAGCATAGTTCTGTCCTGCAGAGGAGGCTCTACACATGTTCTAATGAAAGATATTGTTGGTGCAGAAATGTACTAAAGACGGTATCAGTACTGCATTGCATTGAAAAAGTTGTTAAATTGGTTCTCCTAGTTAGCCTAAAAGCCTAGCAGACCAGGTAAGAGAGACCTTGTTCAAAGGGCTAGAGAATTGACAGCCATTCATCTGCCTGTGGCTGAATATAGGAACAGTCAGCACCTGAACACACCTGTAGTCACCGAGTCTGTGGTTAGTGCACAAGGGTTGCATGGCCCATACTGCACAATGGCCGTAGGCCTAGTGCAGTATGGGCTAGGCAACTCAAGTGCACTAACCACTGACAAGGTGACTTTTAATTGACGCTCTGTATTTATTTCAGGGTTTATTAATCTAAAAAAGGTAAACAGTCTATGTTTGTTTACTTCCGCGGTGTTTGTTTACTTCTGACTGCCGCCAATTTGAATTCCGGGCAGGTCACATGACCCTTCGGGCGTGAAATAGGGGCAGAGCGTGAAATATGCCTAAGGGTTATTTCATGCTCCCCTCACATACGGCACTCCCATTGCTTTAACCTTGATAGCCCATATTCACCATGAAATAAGAATGGGTGCTGCACCTTAATATGGTTCTCTATAGTCACTCTGATTCTGGAATTGCATGTAGTCACTGTGAGTGGTGCAGACATTATAGACAAGCCATGACTGTGACTGACAGCTATATGATGGATGTGTTTAAGACATGACAAACTGGAGGCAGCCTTGGTTATGGTTCATAAGGACCCTGAGATGGTAGCTCCTTTAAACAGTCTGTACACACAGCTGCAGCTGGCTGACGGCACTCAATAAAGCCCCTACTCCATTACAGCCCAGTCTTTGATGTCCATATTATCAGTTTAGACTCTAACACATAAACTGCTGAATAGCTTTGTAAGTTCTAGTTGAGGGCTGTTAAGCCTCTTCCTCCACATCCTGTCATCATTCAGAAAACATCCTATTCTGTATTTACAATGACATGTCAAGCAGAACCATCTGTCCACAGTGAGCTCAATTTCATTATTTGATATTCATACTATATGAACTGCATAATGATTTGTTCATGGAGGCCAAAGTGGATGTAATTCCTGCTTGTTGCTTATAGTCAAGTCTGAAAAAGCATCCATATGGCCTTTTTTTATGCCGAAGTGGTGGCGTAGCCACCTGGTGGTGCCGCCAGGCACCACCAGAACGAGGTATATGATGTTTGCACTTTGCCAGAAGTCAGAACGGGCGCCGCCATCTTGGATTGTGCCGCCATCTTGGATTAAGGTGTCACAACACAAATTTATGCTATGTGAAAACAATAATATAAATCAACCTTTGATAGATCCTGAGGTTGATTATAATCATACCTATCCCCCCTAATATGGACCCAAGGAATTCAATGGTTCTATAGGTTTGTTGCTAATACAGCTGGTTGTCTAGCAACGGCTATTCCATTTGTTTATCTGCCTAGCAGCACACATTTCCATGGTCCTGAAGTTGATTATAATCATACTTACCCCCCCTAATATGGACCCAAGGAATTCAATGGTTCTTCCGGTTTGTTGCTAATACAGCTGGTTGCCTAGCAACGGCTATTCTAATTGTTTATCTGCCTAGCAACACACATTTCAATGGTCCTGAAGTTGATTATAATCATACCTACCCCCCCTAATATGGACGCAAGGAATTCAATGGTTCTATTGGTTTGTTGCTAATACAGCTGGTTGCCTAGCAATGGCTATTCTAATTGTTTATCTGCCTAGCAACGCACATTTCCATGGTCCTAAGGTTGATTATAGTCATACCTACCCCCCTAATATGGACCCAAAGAATTCAATGGTTCAATTGGTTTGTTGCTAATACAGCTGGTTGCCTAGCAACTGCTATTCTAATTGTTTATCTGCCTAGCAACACACATTTCCATGGTTAAGAAGTTGATTATAATCATACCTATCCCCCCAATATGGACGCAAGGAATTCAATGGTTCTATCAGTTTGTTGCTAATACAGCTGGTTGCCTAGCAACGGCTATTCTTATTGTTTATCTGCCTAGCAACACACATTTCCATGGTCCTAAGGTTGATTATAGTCATACCTACCCCCCTAATATGGACCCAAAGAATTCAATGGTTCGATTGGTTTGTTGCTAATACAGCTGGTTGCCTAGCAACGGCTATTCTAATTGTTTATCTGCCTAGCAATGCACATTTCCATGGTCCTAAGGTTGATGATAATCAAACCTACCCCCCTTATATGGACCCAAGGAATTCAATGGTTCTATTAGTTTGTTGCTAATCCAGCTGGTTGCCTAGCAACATCTATTGTAATTGTTTATCTGCCTAGCAACACACATTTCCTTACCCCCTAACATGGACCCAAGGAATTCATAGGAAATGCCATATTTGAAGTAATAGCATCCTTCCCCCTGACAACCCCTTCCCGGCCCTGCCTTTTTGGTGTCTTGAATGGGTTCCCTTCAAACATACCAACCATGTAGACATTATGTTTCTTCGAATGCAAGAATTGCGGTTGTTGCCGCGTATAAAAATGCCTGCGGCAACAACCGCAATTCTTGTTACCCTTTGTTTTGTGTGTAAACCTCTTTACTGTCAGGTTTGTGACTTGGGGCACTGTTTAATCAATGAAGATAGCAGAATTAAGTCTTCATCATCTGCTTTTAATCATTTTTTTCCACTCAAAATCTCAATTTTAAGACAAGAGGGGCTGTCCACTACTATTGTGCACTATTAGATTATTTGAAAGGGGAATGGAGGAAGTTCAGAAACTGCCATGTTTGGCTTAGATTAAATTACCAATTATAAATATAATCACAGACTGCCCACTGGGGGATTTTATTGTGGTGTCCTGTATATGGGACAAACTAAAGCACTGTATTCTCAAGAACCACCTTCCTATGGGCATGGAAAAGATTCTAGGCAAATAAATCTTTATCAATATAGTCATGAAGGAAAGGGAAAATTATAAGGAAGTCGACCATTTTGGTTAAGTATGGATCTTTTTAAACGTGTATGACTTACAAAAGTAAAACATATAATCTAGGCCTACAGTTTTAGGTGCGGGCCCGTAGGTTTCTGAGGTTTTGGGCCGGGGTGGCCCATGGTTGAAAAAGTTAGTGTCTACCCTAAACTCCCATGACAATGGTGTGCAGTTGTTTGGATTTAAGGGGAGGACAACACATAGTACTTGCCTATCTTTGTTTAAATCTACCCGCTCTCAGCTAGGTTCAGCCTTCCAGCATGGCTGTGTCTATATCTCACTGAGCTGTAATTTGTCACCACAGCCCATTGCCGGGTGGGTAATTGGTCTGTCCTCTCAGCAGGTTGTGTGAGGTTGGTAATGTCTCATGTGGTGATGAGTCTGCCAGGAACACATGCTGTGTGGAGTGGGTAATGTCATTTCTACTAGATGTATCTGTAGATCCCAAGCTTTCCCCTAGGCCCATTTGTATTTTACATAATCAAAGGTTGTAATAAATCTTACTGTAGCTGTAGGACCAGGTGACAGGAAGCAGAGCATTGGGTTCTGCAGCCCTCTCAATCATGGACCTGTAAGTAACAGTAGCAGAAGGTGCTTAATACTCTCAAGGAACCAGCTTCAGTCACACTGATACATTCACTTATTATCACTTACCTTTATGTTCACCATGAATACCTCTCAATGCATCTCTTTTCTGTCCCTCCATCCCTAACTGTGTCCGTCACGCATGTATCATGTCTCCCTCAACCCCCTTTTCATTGTTCCAGAGACCTTGGGAATAGAGATCCAGGATCAGCATGACAGCACATTAGTATTACAATCTACCTTCTATGTTTTAGCAATCCTCTTTCAGACCATAAATCATATTCTTCTGAGCATGCCTACAGTAGCTTTGTTTTTCATAGTTCTGTCAATGGCTAATACACTAGTAAAACATGCCTGACAACCCTTATTACCCATGGTATTTACAACCATAATAAGATCTCATATCTCATAGTTAAAAATGATCATATTTCCTTCCTCTGCAATAAAATAAGTATTACACAATAAGTGGAATTGTGAAGCTAATATTTAACGATTGACTTGAAAAATTATCCAGGTGCAATCAGGAATACATCAGTTTAATGCTGCTGCCCTCAAGGAGACCCACAAAGGCAGAAGCCAGAGTGACATCAGGCGTCAATAACGTTAAAGGCACCTTCAGGGCTCACTGCACAAAGGGAATTAAAACAATAGGGGCACAGAAAACAAAAAGGGTAGAAAGTTGATGCCAATTACAAAAGAAGTACTTGAGAGCTGTGCATCATTCACTTTACAGACTTATGTAAAATACTAAATGAGAATAGTAAACTACAGTAAGTTCTCAATTGTATCATTGGGGAGCTAATTCATACCGAAATTGTAGAATTTGATTCAGAAATCCTTGGAATGCTATAAAGTATATTGTGTGTAACATTGGCGAAGTAATACATGTCAATCCCCTTGAACTTTAAACATCCTGCCTTTCTCCTTTTTGTCTCTTTATATTTGTCCCTCAAGGATTAGGGGTTTAGTGAAATAAAGCAGTCACTTCAGGAGAACTAGGTATCAGCAGTACCCTAATTTGGTTGCGACCTTGCAAACTCAGCTCCCTACGCTGACACTGAAGGTTTCTTTTTAGTATTGTTAGTTGGGGCTTACCTTAATCTTACCTTAATCTTCCCCTTTTTACTGCACCCCTATATACTTAATATCCCCCTACCTTAAAACCTGCTTATTGCTGCAAGGTATCATCCAGACATATGCAAGATGTAGAGGCAATGTGCAGAGACTGTGAGCCGTCCATCTGTCACCTTAGTGTGCTGTCCCTTCCTGCAGGCTGACACATTGTACCCTGCTGTTGTGGCTGCATGTCCTGAGCTGTAGAACACATTCAATAGGAAACATGTTCCTGCATGACGCATATGTCTCACAGCAGCCACCGTTTATCTCAATAATAGGATACAATTATTCCCAGCAAAGTGTAGACTTCATACAAACAAACAGTGCATATTGATTGACAGGGTCAGACACATCTGACACCTGCCGCCCTGCCTGCCTCAGCCTTTACTATAAAGCGGTATGTGTTAGTGCTGCACCAAGTAATGTGATCTTGTAGTATCACACCTGATGGAGCAATGAGATACCCAGACTTCTTGACTGCAGAGTGTGCTTTAAGTCAACAACTGTTTCGTTGATCAGTGAGCTGAGTGGCTGCATTACTGAATCGTCTGGACAGTGTCAGTAGTTCTACCAATTTAACACCTAATTAAACTGCCTACAGACAGAGATTGGAATATTTGACACATTCTGTACAACGTTTAAGTTCTTGATGCTCCAATGTCACCAGCTGTACAGGCATTGTTAAAATGCTGATGGACACACAGTGAGCTAGACAGAAATCTGTGCAGCAATCATCTACCCTTTAGCTAGGGCCAGTACTTTTGGCCTTATACAGTGAACTGAGTATTTAATAGGTTCATTCATTTCCAATACAACATGCACACAATTAACAACCTTTGACACCAGAGCAGACCTGACATAAATACCAAAATTCCTCTGATGTCATGACCTACAATCACAACCTTCCTACCAACTAACGATACAATTGCCACATACCACAATCTCATATCACCCATATAACTGATGCATCAACCCCCACATTCACCTAGCATTGTGGCAGATGGCAGCAGATGAAGAGGTTACGCTATCTCTCAACACAAAGTCACATATCATTTTCAGGACAAGGTAGGGTTTGTTTCAGGAATAACAGAGGAAATGATTGGAGACAGGGAGCTGAGAGCTGTCAGTAAATGGTGACAGATAGGGTCAATGCATGATGACAGATAGTGCATGATAACACACCAGCTATGGCTCCTATGTCATAGGCTGGATTCCGCATGTCAGGTCAATGTGAGGCAGCCACCAAGAGCTGTCATATGTCAACAAGCAGCATCAACAGATACATTGAATGAAGAATAACAAGGCTGCCTACACAGAGAAAGTCTGATGATATCATTCCTTTCACTGTACTATTGAGAACCAAATCACATAATAACCTGTATACTTTTAAGAAACAAGAAAATGCAAAGGTTTCCGTGTCAGTTAGAACCACAACAAACAGCTTTATGACTCAGGGTAATAGGTTGGTCACTGGGGAATTCCTGCCCAAGAGGCATGCATTGCCATAACAATATTATGGATAACACAAGGCTAAATCAGCCTCCAATTTACCTGCTTGTAATTTTGTATGAGTTTTCCGCATCAATTTTATCAAATGTGATGCTCAGAAACGTCAAGTTATGAATCTCCTCATTAACCCAAATGCATGTCTTTAGACTTGAGCTTAAAGATAATGATGAAAGAAAATCCTCTACATAAAAACCATGTGTGAACATTGACATACTTGGCTAGAAATATCATTAGATTCTGCATGTTTCTCATGACAAAAGTCAATCACTTGAATTTGACCAATTTACAAGAGAAGATAGGTTTTTTAGGTGTGACAGTCAATTTCCAACCTGACAAGAACACACCACTTTAGACTTATGACATTTTTTGTTTGGAATTATTCTTACTAACAATCAGTGCCCACACATCAGACTAGGCAGATATCAGGGACATTTTATTTAAGGGGATGAAACACCACTTTACATAGAGTCGGTGGTGTATAGGTGACAGGCAGGCTGATAATGGTAAGTCTATATATAGCCAAATTGAGCTTGGCTTAAGGTGGGTCGCTACCTCTTGAATATGGACACACTGCGCAGGTATCTGCGCATATAGCTTAAATGGCTCAGAATGAGCTGATATTTTATCACTGGGTACATATATATGCTGACTAAGCAATATCCCAAAATTAGACGATTCTGAGAAAAATTGAGCTTTATATTGGACTTTGTATATTTGATATATTTGTAGCCGATAATATTTGCTATTTTTGACATAACCTAAAAAAATGGAATTATTAATCAATAAATCATTATCTAGATTGATATAAATGCCATTACATTGCTTGAAGTAACCAAGGTTATCAAGTACAACCATTTTATACCATGCTTCTTGCCATTTTACCCAACATTTTAGGCATTAAATATAAGATTTAGACCATTTTTGCACTATATTTTAACTTCAAAGGGCAAAAAACCTAAAAATATGCCCGGGACCCCCTATCAAAAGCACTTCTATATGTTAGCAAATGATCTTAACTATTTTTTGAGAGAGTTAAAAAAAATTCTGTTAACTTTGAATGCTATTTTTAGCTAATAAAGCTACAAAATAATGAAAATTTGTTCCTATTCTTTCCAAAAACATCTTAATTTTACCCAGAATGCCATTGCATACAACTGTAAAATTATTTTTGCAGTAAAGTAGAACATATAGGCGTTTCACATGTGAAGTTTTACATTTCTGTGCATAATTGTTGATATGAAAAAAAATCATGGCAGTTTTCACATTTTTTTCTATTTTTTTGTGAAAAATGAAAATACTTAAATTTTTCAAAATTCTGTAATTTAAAAAGTAGCTCGGGACCCCCCATTTTTCTTTTCATTTTCGGATTCTATATGATCTAGACTGCATGGAGGAAAAAAATAGAGAGATTCTGTTAACTTTCATCGAAGGGTAGCGACCCACCTTAAGTACCTTTTGGCTTATATTTACATTTCTTCAAATAAGACTACCATCTCAGAAGTCTTTGCATATTAGTAGCCTTCATGCCATCACAAAATTAGGTAACAGTACAGTTGCAACTTGATATCACTGGAGCTACTACAAGGGGCTCTTCAGATCTTTACAGATCAGAATGCTCTCTCTCAAATGAGCTAGTATGCATGGTACAAGGTGATATTGATGACCGCCTTTAGCCACATTATTAGCTAAGGTTGAGTGATTGGGGAGAAACTTGGCTGAGCAGAAGGCTGCTTCTTCATTCAAACCACGACCAAAATCATGGGGTGGGTGGAGGCCTAAGGCTGAGGGACCATTACCATTAGATGTGGCTGCCACAGGGAGCCGTAGAGAGTGAGGCCTGATCACTCAGCATCTACCACCATGCAGTAACAAACCAAAACCCTTATATCAAGGCATGTTTAACATATCCCTCGGTCTTGCATACCACACAGCACCCAATGCCTTAACACTTCCTAGTTAAGGCATTGGTTATGTCCCAGCTTTGGCTCCTACTATTGATGAAAGGCCCCAAAGAAAGTGATTAATTCCCTTCCCACAAACCTTGATCATCTTGGGATTTGTTCTCCAAGCAGCTCTAAGTATGGATCACCTCAAAGCAATTTCAAACTATTTCAAACTAGAGACTTGGTCATAAGATAAATATAGAAATGCCTAATTTATGATGTCCATTTGCATTGTTGGTTTTCTGACTAAAACATGTTCATCCAACCTGATCAAACAAGGTCTAGCTCTAATTACTGAAATTAGTTCACACTGCGTTACTGTGTAAATCTTTGGGACCATACATTTTCCATCTAATATGTCTACAGTTTGTTGCAGTGCAGGTTATAAGGTAATGTTGTCTCCTTCCTTCAAAATAGCCTACTCATCACTCTATCTGTGTTTTCCTAGTCTGAGATTCCCTGAGGCATTCATTATTTCTCAAGGTGAAGACTTTAAATAGATCACATTTTGTCCTTCTTCTCGGTCTGGCACTTTAGCTGCCCTAATCTCATTAAGGTACTTCAGCTATGTGTGAAGTTCAGACTTTTTCAAGTTTAAAACAGAATCTATTACATAAGGGACACCATGTCTATTCCAATACAGACATTAATAGGAGCAATTAAATTCAATCAGATATCAGATCAATAGGAGCCTCCCACTCCTCATTACCAATATTAATACATAACAGGAAATGAAAAAGGAAATGAAGAAAATAAGGTCTTTGTGAACATCTTGGCCCAACACCCCAAAACCCACACCCTTCGATACCTTCGATACCTTTCGATTGCGGGGCACCTACACCCCTCCGACTCTCTTGCTCTTGCACCAGCTATGCTGGTACAGGACTAGATCACCCAGCTCTGCTGACTCAGAACTAAGCTAGAACACTATCTGTAGACTCTGAGTGTGTCATTGATTGGACTGAATAAAACCTAAGTTTTACCTTCGAGGCTGTGATCATAAAGACTGAATAAACCTGTTGCATTCAAACCGAATTCGGAACCTGTGTTCACGTGATATTTCCACAACCTATCTATTAGCTATTAGTAACTTGCTATTCCTAAACAATGTTCTGAATTTTGTTTGTAAGGCCTGTCATGTTTATCCTAAGGTGTAGCTAAAACCTAACAGTTAACAGTTGCAATGAAGGTTTTATCAGACCAAAGATACTAGTCTTTCAATGTAAAGTACTCATACACACAAACACATACTGGAAATGTGCCGACTGGGACACACTCAGTGATGATGCGCAGCCCTTTAACTATCTGCATTCTCCATTAGGATAAGGTGACAACAGAGCTTTGTGAGGAGAGGTATTGCTTGTATAGTAATTATGTTTAGCAGCTACACCTGCGGGCTCCCACGCTCTGCACAAATCACACTGCAGCAGACTGAGAACCTTACAGGTATTTTACAATACGTAGAGTGAATCGACAAGAATATGTGAGTTTGAATACAAACCATACAAAATATTTTCTATGACAGGCAGCTGTTGTTTATTCCAGCACAATTTAATTATTATAAGTTTTTTTGAAGTAAGAGAAAGAAACAGACTTGCATACTCTAGTGTTAAACACAAGTCAATAAACTAACATATAATTGTTATAGTTGCAGTTTAGTAGTAAAAGAGAGCAACTACAGACTTGGGTTGATAAATGTTTCATCATAAAGTGAGATCTGAATGAGTTGAGGTAGTTTATACCACTTTCAGAATACCGTGACTACTAATGGCTTAGTCTGCCTGCACCACGCAAACCAGCCACTTTTCATTTTTGATTCATCATTAAGTAAAAACCCACAGATTGGTGGATGCATGTGGAGGGAACAGACACAACTAAATCTCAATGAGTTGCGGTAACCTTTGACCATAGAGGTTTTACCACTCTGACCACACATAGCTTAGATATTAATGGATCTGGTGAGGTCAGCGTGCAATCCACTACACAACCAACAGCCAAAACACCCCAAAATCTTTCTCCATTATCCAATGCAACTACAGCCATTTCCCACTCATAGCTTTGCATGCACAATTCTCTAGATGAGCAGTACTCCTAGAGTTATTTAGAAAGTTCTTGGTCGGACAAGTGCTCTTGCTCATAAAGATAGGATCAGCGAGGGATTTTAGATTGGAACATACATATATATGGTCCAGACACACTTTTTTGCAAAGTGTTGACCTCAAAGCTTTGAGCTTTTGCTATGCACAGAGTGTAGCTATGACTACAGTCAAACAGTGAAGTGTACAAATTGACTTTACAGGGGTCAAACTCATCTGACAGACTGATCTGCTCTGCCTCAACCAACCCTCTCTCACCAACACAATATATATTAGCCTGTAAGAGCTGCACAGGGTCTGGTATAATTCAAGGTATAGGTCTGCCTCTTGTATAGCCACTTCACTGAATCCCGATTACAGAGCCACTTTGACATCTTCCTGTGCTCAGCGAATCAGACCTGCCTTATTTCACATTTTACATTACTGAGCACAGTTATATATCAGTATGGTCCAACTATATCATTAGGGTCAATTAAGACGAAGTCAAAAGTACATAAAATGTTTGAAAACCAATGTTTAATAGCCAAAGAGCTCTTTAAACTAACTGGTTTAGACACTTCACACAGTAGAGACAGTTTGGCTCTCATAAATCCAGGAGCCTCCTAAACACCTTTAGTGTTAATCACACTTTCAGACAGCAGTTGCTTCATAGACTTGCAGATCAGTCTGGAAACAACTCAAATGTCCTGACAGCATTAGCAGCTCTACCAGTAAAACAAACAGCTCAACTGGGTACAGATAGACATTGACTTGTTTGACCTGGGACACACCCCGGGCTGCATTTATAGTTCTGCTGCCCCTACAGCTATGGTCAGGGTGGAGCAAGGACAAGTCTGCAGGGCCTCATATAGGGGAAGTGAGGGTTTAAGGGGTTCTTAATGTCTGCAAAGGCCATTGTGGTTTTCCAGTGAGTGCTTTTAGTGCATGGGTATGGAGTGAAGTAAATGGAGAGGGTCACTTGTAGAATGGGAACAAGGAGTATCAGAGAGATGTGCAAGAACCACATTTCACAAGGCTTATGTAGGCCAGCGCTCCTGCGCTGCTTTGTCAAAAGTGTAGAGAAGCATTGTTTAAGGGCTTGTATTTGAGAGGGAAGCTGAAGGGCAATTTGAGCTACTGATACCTTGTATTTAAAGAAATCAGATAGGACACAGAAGAGGACCCACATTTTTGATAGTCATAAAATTCTACAGAAGAATATTACCATACTTCTGTAACTGGTCAAAAGCTGTGACAACATTTTTTTCTGACCCAATCTCAGTAAGTTCTAAACAAAAACTTCTAGATGTCATAACCATCCTTTTCTTTTAGTATCATAGAAATTAGTATTATTTGAAGGGACATTTTTAATGAAATTGATGGAAAAGGAGCCACGGAGTATCTATTGAAATTATTGTCTCACAGTTTGGTCAGTACCCTTAATGATTGTGTAGCTGAGACTTATAACTGTTAACTGAGATGTAGGCTATCAGTTTCTTCAATCAGAGGCTGTTGCCTTTCTTCTGTTAGGTTTCCTAATTGATTTAGTTATGTCCTTACCAAAGTAAGGGTTCAGTATCATATCCCCGCAATTTGAAGTAATTCTGGCAGTCATATCGCAGCTAATTTATGTTGATTTATTATGATATCAATTGCAGGTATGAACACAGAAGATGATCTTTTCTGGGTGAATGGACCTTTGATCTTAATGCCAAAATGATAGGTTCAATCTTCATGAGTCATGCAGGCTAGCTTCATCCACAGACAGATGATGCATGGTAATGGTTGCTTCTATGACAGATTTGGTCTCCTTTGATTCAATCATGATTAGACATCCATCCTACATGAAGACAGGATGAGGGAAGAGACTTATTCCATCTGCAAAAAAAAGTGATGATGGGAATTATTTTACCGCTATGTCTTGGTCAATAGGATTATCTGACAGATGGCTGTGAGGATTAAAAGCCTTCAAAGATGTATATATATATATATATATGTATTATGTCTCAACATTTAAAGCACAGTATCCTTGCTCTACAATGATGACATTAAAGCAGGATTCTTCCTGACATCATCATATCACCTTCTTGTGTTGCAGCAGACTCAGCTAATTCATCTTATTAATTAACTGTAATGACTTCTCAATACCAGAACAATGGATAATTAATGTAATAAGGTGACACAGATGGTGGGCTACATGCTGATGATGTCCAGATATAGGACTGCCTCAGTTCCTGCCCAACTGCCTTTGTCATACCCTGGCTTATATAATTAAGTCATTCTCAGACCTGATATATATGATAATGGTTGTCTAGTGTCTAGGGTGAAGACCATGCCTCAGGTGTTACTAAACAGGGTAATATGTAACTGAATAAATGAGCCCATGTAAAGTACCTAGGGGCATATTACTATCTTAGAATACTTTATTATACATATAAAGGAGGTCTACTCTAGAGCTTAAGCTGCACGCCATACAGCATAGAACTAAAGTAATATCCTTTAGGGGATAATAGCCCCCCACAGCATCTTATCCCATAGGTAGCAGTACAAATTGAGTTAAGCCTGTCTCAGTGTTGGAGAATGGTAAATAGGTGATGGGTCTGTGTGATAATGATGGTGCCCTATTGTAGGCTATCCATCCCAGGGGCTTATGCTGTAAGTAGAGACCCTAGACAACTATTTTAAACTTTACCCTTCGTCCATGATAATGTGGACTGATGTGTGCTGCGTAATGAGCAGAACACATCCCTGTTCCAGATGCAGTGAAGAAACCTTTCGGGTCTCTTTCCAAACAAGATATCCAACACCTTTTACAATTGTAGCTACTTGCTTTAGCCCATCACTCATAGCTTTGTGCTCTTACATGTGCAATGATAATGCCAAAGAACATACACAAAAAAAATATCCACAATATATTTTTGTTACAAATAGATGTGAAATTTGCCATTCTGTCTGCAATAGAATCCATCCCTATGTGTCAGTCATCTAAGATTTAACATTATATGTGATGGCTTGGCTTCAGTGAATATGGATAAAATGGATATAATGTCCCAAAGGTACCTTTGGAGAGCACTTGGTTGCTTTCCATTTTTGCTATAATAGTTTAGCTATAATATTGCATTAAGTTGCCTCTGCAAAATCTAAGTAGAATTGTTCCCAAAATCAATATTCAACATTAAGACAGTTGTTTAAAGGGTAAAGTACTGCTATCCTAACTTTACAGAGGAATGCATCTGTGTAAACAATCCAATATGAACACTGAAACACATAGCATAGGATGAAACATTTACACAGCCACTCCTGAGAGAAATGAGTGGTGCCTAGATATGATATCTCCCCATCTCTGTATTGGGCATTGTCAGGGGACTGCAGCTATAGCAAAAGCATTGATTGTCACATCTGGGTGTCTGGCTGTCCAGGGATATCTCCTGTGTCGGGTTTAGATTATGTCTATGATGAGCTTGCCTCTAAGCTGATATCTATGTAAATATCTCCATACACAAAAACACAAATTCATTTTGCTTTCATTGTTGGGATTCTGTAATTTTCTATTACTTGTCAGATTTATGTGCAGTTGGTCTGAGTATAAGCACTCAAGGACCCAGATTGTATTTTGTCTCCTAGAATTGAATGATCCCCCTGTACTTCATATTCAGTGGCCCTGTAGTGTCAGATTATAGGATGGCTCTTTAGTGGTCTTGTAGTGCTAGATTATAAGATGGCCCTGTTCAAACTATAAGTACACTGTAGACTCACTCCTTGCAGTACAGTGGTGTAGGATTGCGAAGTACCGGCCAGACTAAAGCTTGCCAGGCTTGCCAGTTGTGTAGGTCAGGTAAACTGACCATGTGTCTTTTTATGTTGGAAGACACAGCCTTCCAGCTTTTGTCTTGATACAGGACTCCCTTGGTCACTCAGTCACCATGGCAGGAGTCAAATGTTGGCCTGATTAAAGATGAAGAATTTGAAATAAAACAATGAAACACAATGTAAGAAAATGTCACCATGCTCTTTTGTGCATGAATATACACATGGCAAGGACCTTGTTAATGTATACATACATACATGTATCATGCCTGTATTAAGACCATAGAGTCCACTCTATGAAAACATAATTTTTCAGCTTAAAGGAACAGAGCCAGCAGAATAAGTGTTGCTGCACCCAAACAAAATGTCACACCTGGTCAGTGCCTGGACTCATAATAAGACTGCATTCAGCCCTTTTGCTTTTAAATGACATAAAATCACATTCTAATGATTAAACCAGGTTTATCATGAAATTATTTGTGTCATTGAGACCAAGTGTGACATGGGGTGCACTCTTTTAGTGATATGAGCTGAACATGAAAGGTTATATGGACGGTTTTGCAAATGCATCTCAAAACATTGATTGTTATTCACTTGTAGATCACTCAGGACTACCTCAAAGTACAGATCAGGGTGGCACAGTGTTTGGTTTCACACAACTTTACTGTGTTAGCCAACTCTTGGATTAGTAAAATTAATGCACTCAGATTTTCTTAATTTCATATCTCCAAAGCTTTTGAATTGAGACCTGAGTGATCATTTCTAGGGCAGACCACTAGATTATTTTTTGTGATTTAACATCCTCACTCTTTGAGCCAATGTCTACATGACCATGATGTGTTACCCAAACAATCAAATGAAAAGACTATAAAAAGGGACTTCATAAGTGATTCAGAAAATGCTTTTTACCTTTAGCAACTCCTACTTTTCCTTCAAATATTTGTGTGATTTCTAATACGTTTTGGCCTTCTCACCCAGAGCAGCAAATTTCCTTACAGCCATTACAGAACTAGAAATTGCTCATTGAATATACTGGTGATCTGAGAGCAACATTTAAATTAGTCGCAAGAAGAGTATTCACTTAATACTCCCTGAGGCCCCATCATTGAGATATTGCATACTTAACAGCTCAGACTCTAATCCATCAAGCCACTATTGCGATATAGCATTGACTACCCCTGTGCCTGAGGGATTCCTGGATCTGTCTCATTCTACACCGATCTAGCGCCATCAATAAATCATCATTTGGCTGATGGATCCAAACTTGGACCAGTTTAGACAAGTCATTAAATTGTCATTTTAGTGACTTTATTGGAATGCAATTAGTTTCATATCAAGAGTAATTTACTACTCAATATTTTCATTCAGATGCCCACACATCCTATTCACTGCACCCCCCTCTGACAATATTAGAAACCATGAGTAGCTGATTGATTGAGGCATACATGTAATGTACCCTAGGCATGCCATGCCAGAAAGGTAGCAACAACCACTGCCTATAGTTATCACTCTCTGAAAGCCACCAAATGGCAATATAAACACATTTCAAGATAAAACACTTCCAAATATCCAAGCTTAAATACCTAGAGAATCCTTTCCCCCCTCATATATCTATATCTATATATATATATATATATATCTATATATATATATATATATATATATATATAGAGCTGTTATTTGACCAAAGTTATCGGTAGATTAATTCAACAGGCAGGTAGGTGAGAAAGGTGACTCGGGGTATATTTTTGGCAATGTCATTAATGGTGTCTGGTGCTGATATTTCCTTACTCTTGGAGGGGAGAAAAGTCAAGGTGTTCCCCTCAACCTTCAGACTGCACTGCTGATGCTAACTGCACACACCTCTGCTGAAGTATCCTCTTATAAACAGTTCTTCTGTGGGCTCTGACTGGAGCTATTTATAAAGCAATCTCCCCTCATTTCAACATAGCAAAATACCCAAAGTAGCTTCCGTTTCCCGCGATCAAATTCAACCTTGAATAAGAGAGACTAGACCATGGGCCTAAGGCAGGTTTGTCAGAAAGTCTATACAAGAACCAATAGCTATTTTTGGAATGTAAAGCTTTTGGAAAAAGCATTATTGATGTCTGGTACAGACACCTACTGCTTGCAGAAAACAAATTCCAGTTTTAGCCTCTAACCCTCAGTCTGTTCTGGTACTGCCAACCACACACAGTATTGATGTACCACTAATTTACCCTCTCAGATGGAGTTCTGTTGTATAGAGTCTGCAATTGTATAAGCTGTGGGTCCCCTAAACAGGGTCTTCGTGTTGGAAAGTGCAGCCAGCTTGGGTTGAGGATTCTATGCTTCATACAGATGGTACCTTGTACACCATAACAGGCTGGTACCATACCAATGCCTGTTACAAGAGTACCCTCTTATATTTTATTCTATTTAAAGAATCTACTGCCGTCAACTCATTGTTATAGTGGTCCAATAACCTTCCAGACTGGACTACTGAACCAGGAATAGCTGCCTCCTTATGGAATCTTCTCTCTGTAATAAAGGAATACCAGCCCAAAGGGCAGAGCTGGATAGAAGTATGTCACGCTGGCTTGAAGTCAATCAAACATCACATGGGCATTCTCTGTTATAGGTAGACAATGTGGTAGCTCCACCAGTATGGCTAGATCTGAATGCTCAGTTATATGTAAACAACGTTGTAGCTCTACCAGCATAGTTAGTGTGGTCTATACAGATCCCTATTACTGCTTTAGTGATCTTGCTAAGGATCATATTGGTATGTATATGTTATATAGATACACCTGTCAACATAAAGATGGCTGCACCAACTGGGGAATGTATCACATTCGTTACTCTCACAGCCACCATTGGTCAATATGACCTACAAGTATCAGCTGCTACCAGACTACCTATACCTGCAGGACCTATCATGTGAACCTGTGTCTGGATGCAGATGGATACTGAAGGTCACCCAGGATAATGGTGGGTGAGGTGGGGTTGGTGCCTACAGCAGGGACTGGTCAATACACCCATGTAGACCCCTGCCATGGTGTTGCAGCCAGTAGGCCAAAAGGGGAGAAGTTATTGCCTCTGCAGGGGAACAAAATGGCATTTCTACTGTCTAGTCCCTTCATAACCCATTCTTATTTATCCGTTAAACTGTTAATAAGCAGATAAGGAGATCCACAATGTTTAACTGTGCAGACATTCTGAATGTTTGAATGTGCTGAATGCCCCTGCAACTATTCAAACACTCATATGGGACATTTGGAAAGAAGGTCTTTTTCATTTTTGTTTGATAAAGTCTCAAAAGATGTAATTTCATAGTCTAGAATCAAAATTTTCTTTCTGGTGGAAGGAACTGACGTCTAGCTTTAGAATGTATTGTATCTGACATACCCACAGAGCGATACAAGCAGAGTAGACCACACATCTAAGCCTCTGAGGATCAGGATAGCATTATATGCTGACAGATTTGTTGGGATTAGTGTGGGGAGAGTATAAGCTTGTAGGCACTCATTTATTTCAATTCCATGAGTAATATCCCTTAACCCCAGTGCTTACTTAAGACCAACATTGGTATATAAGTACAATATGTAATAATCATGGTGACACTTTGCTATAAAGAATTTGGTATTCATAAAATCTGTTTATAAGGTCTGTCTCCATTCTATGATTTCTATCAATATATAACTTGGTTAAAATCAATTGAGCTTGTAAGAAACTAGCTGTAATGGTTACAATGAGTTGATTTTGATTGTAAAGTGTATGATAAAAGCTCCATATGAGGAATGTCCAGACTTATAGGTAAGTTAACAGTACCAATATTGGGTCCACTGCCTCCCAGGTCAGCCTCAATGCCTACTTCTGTATACTTCCGTATACACTATAAGTTCCACTGGCATGGGAAGTGGTCACTTGGCGCTACAGCACTGGGACTAAAGTGGACCTTTATCGTCTGTTTCCATGCTCCAGGTCATTTTACCGACACTATATGGGACACAACCAGCTGTGTAGGAAGTAAAATAGTGAGACACTCTGCCATTTTCAAGTTGTTCCTGTTAATGTTGACTTCAGTTTAGCAGGAAAATGTTCCTGGTTGCCCAGGAGACCCTTGCCATAGTAATCAGTCTTTCCATTCTTCCCAATGAGTAATGGCCAGAACATGTTGTCTCTTTAATCCCTAATGGCAGTTGCAGACAACACTAGGGCAGCTAGCTAACATGCCTCAAAGGTGCTTGTACACTTGTCCCTAGTGTATTGAACTAACAATGACTTGTACTGGTCTAAAAGAGTATATCCTCATATGGTAGTGTATTTACAATGTTATAATAACCACAGTAATGAGGGAGTTCTGTCCCTTCTCATCTGTAAGGCTATCATCCTGAATGTATATCCTCACCCGGATAGAACGAAGCCAATTGGAGTGTCTTGAAGATGAGTATTATCTGCGATTGGTCTCTCTAAGAAGACTTTGTGAGTGTTCTTGAATGATGTTGGCCCCTGTCTCCTATTACATGAAATCATGTTACAACAAGAACCTCCTGACAATGGGCTGTCACACTTGTTCTTAACTTAACTGTATGAGGTAGAAGCTCCTTTAGACTGTTAAAGTTAATGACATTCCATGACTTTTAGGCAAAAGGTTTAGCATATTGTGACATTAAATACCTTTTCTAATTCTATAATGTTTAGATGTCTATATGTGTCCTTGCAGAACTAGGTGCCATCAGAACTATTGAGGCAGGGGTCGAGGTAGGACTAAGACTCTCAGGGCCCTACCCTAGTTTTGGTAGTAGTCTGGATAGGATTTAACACCCTGATACCCTGAGCTATTTATAGCAGTCTCTTGGTTTTTAAATTGTTATTAATTCTTACATTTGAAACCCAATATGATTTCAAAAGCTCTGTCATCTTTTAAGATAAAGGCACACTCTCAGAGTTTTATGTTGTCCATCAGCTTCTGAATGTACATTAGTGGGTCTGTATGCAGGTCACATAGTGTGTCCCACTGGGACTAGCTGTGGGTGAAGTAGGAGGCGGTCAGCCATAACCCGAACCCTATCCCTGGTGTAGCATGGGGCACGTGACCCCCGGGAGCGTGCAGTATGGCCAGAGCGTGCAGAACGTCACAGGGTTATTGCACGCTGTCACAAGGAATGGCCCTCCCATTGCTTTAACCTTGTTGCTCCGTATTCACCATGAAATAAATAAAGGGAAGAAGGGCATTGAAGGAGTAAGGCAGACAGATAGACAAAAGAAGTGTTAAATCAGAGGAAAGCGGGAGATGAGAAGGACAAAGGATTGAAAGAGTGAACGGTGAGTGTTGCTAGCACGGCCAGTATAACAAAATTTTGCATATGACAATGAATCTCTACCAGTGCCAGTATGTGTCATGATGTTCCAAGCCTTCAATATTGCATAGTCTAAAAGGAAAGAGATTGGGTCCTTCAGGATGTAAAATTGGGGGTTCCCACTCCGAAGAAGTAGCTCAGAGTGTAGGCTGTTCTAACTGAGGTTGTTAGATGAGAGAGTGGACTGATATCACTGAGGTGGGCTTGCCTCCCTGAGGTTGTAGGGGCACAGTGTAGGCTTGCCTCCATCATGTGATGGGGCAGCAATTTTCGCTCTGAAAGCAACTACAGAAAGTAGTTACCGGCCAATAAGTGAATTGGCAGAGCACATGACGTTATCCTGTAAAGTAGACTAAGTATGAATTGTGGGTTGTGAGGCCTAATGATCCTGTAATGTGTAGCACACATTATACTACCCTTAAGTCTGTGAATTCTCACCCGGAACTGTAGCTGCCAGCTGATCTCTTCTGCACCTGGTGCTGACATAAATACAGCAGTCTTAATGAATTAAGCAAAGACACTACAACATGTCCTTCAGCTTCAACCCACAATTTAAGAAGCAGGGGCCATACTCCTGGCTATCTTTGATGCATCAAAATTGACCTCTGGCTCAGGGTCTTGAGGTCGGTGCCTCTGTGATGTTTTTGTGTCAATTGCATCAAAGAAAGTCCATTATGATAACCAGGGGACACACTATGTTGTAATGAACATTTGTAGAAGACAGCTCTGTCACATTATCAGAATCGGAATTATTTTTGATGAATAGAGCTTTGGAGAATTCAGGTGAATGCTCTGAAATCATGAAAGACATCTGGAAACATTACAAACTACATTCCTCAACTTTGAAATGACAAGAAACTGCATATTCTCAATCATGATTGACATGAGAAGATGATACCCCAGGTTGCTTTAAAATCCAGGATTGGCAATCAAGTGGCAATGCAACCAAAGATGCCTTTAAATTGTGCTCATCATTCAAATGAAAATATGTATGTCTCATGTGAACATTTGTTTGATATTAAAACATACACAGTTCTATCTATCCAATGCGAAGCCATCATTTAACGATTGACTAGACAAATTATCTGGGTGCAATCAGGAATACATCAATTTAATGCTGCTGCCCTCAAGGATCAAGAGCCTCAATAACTTTAAAAACACCTTCAGGGCTCACTGCACAAAAAACTTAAGACGATGGAGGTGCTATTGAATCTGTACTGAAACAATACTGTTAACAGAGTAAATCCCCTCACAGAAAGCAAAAAGGTAGACTTCGATAAATCGAAAATTGGGATACTTGAAAGCTGTGCCGTATTCACTTTACAGACTGATGCAAAATACAGCATGATGATAGTAATATAAGTATTGTAGTGAGATGCAAATAACAGAGGAGTCAATTCAGGTAAGTAATTAAATTGCTAGTTTTTGTGCATATTGATAAAATTCCAGATGCTTTACTACAACCCTGGGAAGTAACCAGTACTGCATTCATACTGATTTTCAGTTATAGCCAAAAATAACTCTTGCACCTGCACTTACATTTCTTCATCCATATTTCAACTGGATCCTTGGATAATTTGCTTCCTCAGGTATTGAAGTCCATGGAACAATGGGGTATGTATAATAAAATGCTGATTCAATTTTTTATGTTGAGTATACCCTATCCATTTTCGGAATTTGGTATCACCACATATTCATCCCCATGCCCCCTCCTCTTATTCTCAACACCAATTTTTTTTAAGCTCTCTTGCCGTAGTAATGAAATGGAGGTGCTGTAGTCAAAAGATGCAAATGTAATGAATTATTCATTGTATCAACCTTCTCTGTAATTCAATCGAAACAAATATAATTGTATGTACATTTCTTTTGTGATTGCAGAACAAAGACTTTGCAAATAGAATTGGAATTGAATCAAATTAAAGAAGAGAGTGAAGCAGAACACTGATTGTATCTAAGTCATTATGGTTGTATGCTCACCCAACACCAACCCTGCTTGATAACCACATGAAATTACCTAATTCACCTAGTAATCAAACCTTTAATATCCTTTTGTTTTTGCAAAGAACAAAAATGTCAAGCAGCAGAACAATAGTCTCAGCTTTTGGAAGAAGGAGATGAAAATGATAGAATGAGCAATGAACAAGAGCACAGGAAAGCTATTTTTTTTATTCAGGTCTGTATTTGAAAAAAGAAGATGGAATAATATCAATGAGAATGGCTTTCTACCAGTGCCAATAAAGTTTTGACATTCATCAACCATTTCAACTGTAAAAAATCATTTTCACTTAGTTCAGATTGTTTCAATTCTGGTTAAACAACATTTTCTAATGTCCTGAATGTTACCTAACCCATGTTTGTGGAGGTTTTATTTAGTCCCCATGTTTAGAAACACAATTCTAATAATCAGCTTTTTCACCTCAGGAACTGTTGTTCTGAGTATTATCATACTTTTTTACAGGAGGCTGAAAAAAAAGGTGTGTCTGGCTTTAAATCTGCCAATGTTAAACAGGAGGAAACCATAGATAAAAAAAGCAGGATAAAAAAAGCCTCCTCACCACCACATCTTTGTTTAAACAGGCAGTGTTTTGGTTGTGTGGAGTTCCCTGTTCTTAAAAGGACAACACACAAGGCTTGTGTGGCTTGGTTTTAAAAGTGATTAGAAGCTGTGTGTCTAGAGCAATTCAGGTGTGGAGTAGGAATAAGGCTAAAGACACATTGATCAAAGAAGTTATTACCTTTAAAATACTTGTCTCATGTAAGTGGCATTTCTTCAGATGCACTCATTGCCCATTAAGTGTAACAGTATTTTATGAGACATCCCCTCATCTCATCTCATCAAGTGTATACCCCCAGTAGTAAATATATGTTTATTTTCCCCCTCCAATAAATTTTCTTTACATGTATACATAGACCAGCATGACTGAGTGGTTCTCCTTCAACATGCCTACAAAAGATAGAAAAGGGGCTTGGAGGCAGAACAGCAATGCGCCAAATCCAATGATATACCCAATAAAACACTTTTAAAAAGTACTCTCTAAGGTACTACAGAAAACCAACCTGTGCAGCAATGATATAAAAGGAACAATGATAATAAGGTATATCTTAAAATCTGGATTTGGCAGTTTATAGACCCTTTATGCAAGCAGCATTGCCTTAACTGAACATTGTCCATTAACTCATTCTAGATGTCCCTGCTTCTATTGTGTGGGTGTGACACCCCTTACTCCATTACTTGCCCCATGGCATGACTGCAGCTAGGAGGCAGGATCCCAAGGGGAAAGGCCGACATCCAAACTGACACTTGATATTTGTATTGGGATCCTGTGTTATCTGCCCCAACAGCCAAAAACAACCTTGTCACCCAGAGTTCAACTTAAACCACCATTAACCTCATTTACCCATTGTCAAGCTGTAGTTATAGTCCTCTGTTACAACAGCTGGAGGAGCTGAGACTGAGGTCTGCTTTGGTTTAGCTCAGTCATTCACTTTAGAGATGAGTTTTAACTTCTCTTTTTTGGCACATATTAAATCACATTAGACTGGTTTTGTAAGATTTGTAAGATTTTTTATTCATTCCAAGTCACGGTTCTCACTGTGATTTTCATAAGATGAAAATAGGTATGTACAGTACAGTGGTGGTCATGTCTTAGTTAGATTCACATATCAACAGTTAGCGACAAATAAAGCATGTCTGTAATAGCGGTATTTCAGAGTACATGTCAGAGTAACCATAAAGGGAAGTTTGGAGCCCTCTTATAAGGGATTGAGCGTTGGCTGACTCATAATACTAATGTTAACTAATGATCATTTTACCACTGGAGGGCATTGCTGGTGCAATGGACCATCCGTATGAAGAAATCCTTATATAACCTATAGCATGTGACACAAATGGTGGGGCAATGCTGGTGCACTGTACCTAGCACCATCGTTCTGCAGTCTTGTCATAGAAGTGTAGCAATGGTGATTATGTGGAATAACAAATTTGCTAGCAGATGTAAGTATTACTGGGAGCAGTGCTGGTGCACTGTACTACCACTATATAATATGATGTAATAATAATGATATTCCTTGTGTGTCTTGGAGGTAGCAGTGCTGGTGCACTGTACTTACCATATGTATGCTTATTGTTATATATTCACATATCGTGGGAGGAGGCAGTGCTGGTGCACTGGACGTTCCTATTAGTAATGAATTGTTTATTATATAAAAGGAGGCAGTGCTGGTGCACTGTACTTTCTTATAGTGATTATGTATTCTTCGTGTTATAACATGTTAACATAACTGATGAAAGCGCTTTACATACGTAAGGCAGTGCTGGTGCACTGTACCTCATTGTCTCATGGCAGCATGACGCTGTTTTATCACAGTAAAGTCAATCTTTTCTATTATGCTTTTGAATTTAACAAGAGTGTCAGACTCTTGTGTGGCCTTTTGCAAAGAATTCCAAAGAACCACCCCCCTTAACATAGGTGATTTTTTGACCACATGCAGTTTACCTCAACCAGTTTTGAATTTCACTTTATTGTCACCTCTTGTGCGTGGGTTTTCATTAACAATGATATTGTCTGGGACTTGTACATAAACATGAGAAGCTGGATATCCCTTCTTTTCTCTAAAGTGGGGATGCTGCACTGCAAGTGCAGTTCCTCCTGGGTGATATCCCTTGGGTCTCTTATTCTGAGACAGTTTCTTAGGGCTCTATTTTGTATAGTCTGGATGCTTTTCTGGTCTAGAAAAGTGGCACTATCAATCATAAAGCCGCAATACTCCAGTGTTGGGAGGGTGCAGTGCTTATAGATTGTTAGACATGTCTCATTGTCAATGGAGTCTCTAATCCTATGACATTGCTTATTTTTGAAATTACCACGTTTTCTCATCCCAGCCATGTGGGTTTTCAGGGTGAGGTTCTCGTCAAGGGTTACGCCTAGATAGCAAAACGACTGGACCCGCTCAACGTCATTTTTACCAATCTTCAAGATGGGGTTAATAACCCCTTTGGTTTTGGGTGGTGTGCCATATATGACTAACATAGTTTTGTCACTGTTTATCGTGAGCCTATTAGTGGCACACCAATTAAGAATCAGATTTAGGTCTGGTTGCCCTATTCGCATCAGATCTTCTGCTTTACTGCCCTCAGTTATCATGACTGCGTCATCTGCGTATAGTATGACTTTTGAATTTTCAACGACTTTTGGCATGTCATTAATGTAGACTGAAAAGAGTAGGGGCCCCAGGATAGATCCTTGGGGCACCCCGAAGGCAACTTTTGTCGGATCTGATAGCTTACTATTGGCCAATGTGCAGTGTTCTCTATTACCTAGGTAACTAGTAAACCATCTTATGACAGATCTATTTGCACCAATTGAACCAAGCTTATCTAGTAAACGTCCATGGTGGACTGTATCAAAGGCTTTCCTCATGTCTATATATAGACATGAGGAAATTTTACCTCTCCCAATTGCCATGTATATACTTTGGGTGAGAACATGAACAGCATCTGCCGTAGAGCGACCTGGTGTGAAACCAAACTGGACTTTGGACAGTAGATTATTCTCGAGTAAGTAGTCCATTAGTTGTCCATGTACTACCCTTTCCATAATTTTACTCATTATTGGCAGTAGTGTAATTGGCCTCCAATTACTAAGGTTTTGTAGATCCCCTTTCTTGGGGATCGGAATAATAGTCCCTTTGGCCCATTTGTCAGGGAAAAGTCCTTTATCAAGGCAGTTATCTATAAGTAACTTGAGCTGAGGGATAACAAGCAGTAGATAATCCTTCATAACATTGCCATTAACATAGTCTACACCTGAGGCTTTCTTCCTATCAATTTTCTTGATGTAGGTTGTTAGATCTTTTATTAGGACTTGTCTGAAAAGAAATTCTCCTTCAGTGTATGTAGGGTTAGTTAGCACGTCACAAGGATTAGTGTCTCCTGGAAGATGAGTGAACTTGTCAGCAAGTTTGGCCCCTACATTGCCATAGAAGTTGTTAATGTAGTTGCTGGTGTTGGCAGATGTAATGTCATTGCCATCATTGTCTTTCAAATGAATGGCTGCTTTAGCAGACTTACTATTACCTAGTAGGTTGTTAATTATGGCCCAGAACTTGGCAGGGTTATTTTTATGATCATTTACTGTAGCTTTAACCTGATTTGAGAATTCAGTATGGGCACTTCTATTTGATATAGTTCGTAGCCTTTGGGCTAGTTGTAAACTCTCTAAGTCCATGCCATTACTTCTGTGAGCACGTCTATATGCTTCATTTTTGCGGCGTATTAGCTCTAATAGGTCCGGCGGATACCATCTCGGGGTATCAGTCCTGACCATAAAGGTTTTAATAGGGCAAACTTCATCTAGGTAAGCAATTAGAGATTGCTCTAAGTAGTCCCATTGCTCTATTGGGCTGTCAGTATTAGTAAAGAAATCCCAATTGAGTCCCTCAACATGTGTAGTCAATTTGGCTACCTCATGCTGTTTGTATACCCGACTAGTTATTTTCTCAACAACCTTGGGTGTCCTTGAGTGCTTTAAGACCACAAAAGTGGGTATGTGGTCTTAGAGTAGCAGGTTGAGTGTGCCATATTTTGACACAGTTGTGCTATTTGTATAAATGTGATCAATGAAAGTAGCACCGAGGGGGTGAAGACGTGAAATGCCAGTTTGTAATAGCCTGAGGTGATGATCTTTTAATACTCCGAATACCTTACCACATTTCCTACTCTCTCTATGCACCATGTCTATATTACAGTCACCTATGACATGAATTTCATGTTTCCAAATAGATCTATGTGATAGTACTGTACCAAGACTCGTGAGAAAATTTAGAAGATCTTTATTTGGCGGTCTGTAGAAATTAATTACAGTCCTGATTCTATTATCTGGCTTTCTAGTGGTTGTGACCAAAATTTCAGTGTCTTCATTCATGACACATAAGTCATTTCTTAGAGTTGTATATGGTGACAAGTCATCTTTAATATAGGTGATTAAACCTCCAGCATTGGCACATCTGTCCATTCTGTAACATGTATGATTGAATACCTTGCATTGGCTGTCAAGGTCTTGGTCACATAGCCAGCTTTCACATATACATATAAAATCAGCATCATAGAGATGTTCATTTAGGGCAGTCAATCTACCCTTAGCCTTGATACTCCTAATATTTAAACCTACCCACTTCACTCCTTTCAATTGCATGATATCATCTACTTCAAATAAACCCTCAACAAATGTCAAAGCCATAATGGATAAGACTTATTTAAATAATATGGTCAACTGCTGTAAGGGACCTTCTCCTGCCTACTCTAGCATGGCTTGATATCCACAAAGTGCCTGTTGATGAGACTTGCTATCCACAGGGGGCTGACTTGGTGATTAAAACTCCATTGGCGTGTACTTAGCTTTCTAGTGAAGGTTTTTAGGGTTACATCCTGCTTTTACTTTCATACGTAAGACAACTAAGATAGGGATTGACTCTGAAGTAGTCACTTGAGAGACTCAGTATAAAAAAAAGAGTCTGGGTGAGCTGGATAATCTGCTCACTGGTATAGTAGTTGAGACATGTGGTACCACTAATAAGCTGATACACCTTGGAGAGGACATCCATCCGGCCATTCCTTGTGAAACAAGAAAAAAGATATGATAAAAAATGTCCTAGAGTCCACCTGGAAGTAATCTACTATTAAGATTATATTCTCTAACCAAGGTTTGTGGAAGCGTAATAAATAATCCATCTTCAGTAACTAGCAAAACAGCTAGAATCTAATGGTCGAATCGTTTTTGCTATCCAAATGACCAACCTGATTGATATTGGTTAATTATCTAAGGCAAATCTAAGAAGTCTTGATACTGGTAACTAATATGGATCCAATCTAAGACCAACCATGCCGGCTAGCTTTGTGATTTGCAGCTAATCTCGATCACTAAATTACCCGGCATTGATGAAAGCCTGGCATCGGACAGCATCTAATGCTACCATAACGGTAGAATTCTAACCACCGGGTGGTTGTCGGGAGAACAATCTGACACAGAGATAGATTTACAAATGTAGTCTCAGTTTTGCTCAGAGGCAAATATGAGCAGATATGAGATACACAAAATTTGGGGGTTCCGGGGCTCTGCCCCCGATTTGTCAAATAAACTAATTAAAGTAACTAGTACTATGCTAGGAGTGTACAAGTAGAACACGAACAGAGATGATTCCCATCACCGTAGCCACCTCATATCTCATAACAGAATGATGTATACCGCGCACTGGTTAGATTTGTAGCGCAACCAACAATACAGCCTCTGGGGAATTTTGAATGCCTTTAAGCCTGGTTGCATGCCATTATAGGCAAACAAGATGCCGTGGGCCGCAATTCATTGTCCATGTTTGACTTTGACCATGTTGATGTGAGTTGGACAGAGCACATGACTATGGCCTCCTCAGTTTATGGTTTATCAGATATCTTGCAATCATTTAGATTACCGTTTTATGTTCATACACAACAGGCTCCAGCTGACAAAATGAAGCATGGTTCTGTCCTGCAGAGGGGGCTCTACACATGTTCTAAAGAAAGATGTGGTTGGTGCAGAAATGTACTGAAGACGGCATCAGTACTGCATTGCATTGAAAAAGTGGTTAAATTGGTTCTCCTAGTTAGCCTAAAAGCCTAGCAGACTAGGTAAGAGTGACCTTGACAGCCATTCATCTGCCTGTGGCTGAATACAGGAACAGTCAGCACCTGAACACACCTGTAGTCATTGAGTCTGTGGTTAGTGCACAAGGGTTGTATGGCCCGTACTCCACAATTGCCCTAGGCCTAGTGAAGTATGGGCTAGGCAACTCAAGTGCACTAACCACTGACAAGGTGACTTTTAAGTGACACTCTGTATTTATTTCAGGGTTTATTAATCTAAAAAAAAAAAACAGTCTATGTTTGTTTACTTCCACAGTGTTTGTTTACTTCAGACTGCCGCAAATTTGAATTCCTTGCAGGTCACATGACCCTTGGGGCTTGAAATACGGGCAGAGTGTGAAATATGCCTACGGGTAAATATATGCTCCCTTCCCATACGGCACTCCCATTGTTTCAACCTTGATAGGCCATATTCACCATGAAATAAGAACTGGTGCTGCACCTCAAAATAGTTCTCTATAGTCACTCTGAGCATATTTTGGAATTGTATGTAGTAGAGCCTTACATAAGCTGTAGTCACTGTGAATGGTGCAGACATTATGGACAAGCCATGACTGTGACTGACAGCCATATGATGGATGTGTTTGAGACATGACAAGCTGGAGGCAGCCTTGGTTATGGTTCATCATGACCCTGGGATAGTAGCTGCTTTAAACAGTCTATACACACAGCTGCAGCTGGTTGACAGCACTCAATAAAGCCCCTGCTCCATTACAGCCCAGTCTGAGACGTTCATATTCTCAGTTTAGACTCCAACACACTGACTGCTGAATAGCTTTGTAAGTTCCAGTTAAGGGCCGTTAAGTTGGCCTCTTCCTCCACTTGCTGTCATCATTCAGAAATCATCAATTTTGTATTTACAATGTCAAACAGAACCATCTGTCTGCAGTGAGCTCTGTTAATTTCATTATTTAATATTCACACTTTATGAACTGCATAATGATTTGTTCATGGAGGCCAAAGTGGATGTAATTCCTGCTTGTTGCTCTTAGTCTGAAAAAGCACACATATGGCCTTTTTTACCCTTTGTTTTGTTTGTAAGCCTCTTTACTGTCAGGTTTGTGACTGGGGGCACTGTTTAATCAATTAAGATAGCAGAATTAAGTCTTCATCATCTGCTTTAATCATTTTTTCCCACTCTTATTCTCAATTTCAACACAGGAGGGGCTGTCCACTAGTGTTGTGCACTATTAGATTATATGAAAGGGGAACGGAGGAAGTTCAGAAGCTGCTATGTTTGGCTTAGATTAAATTACCAATTAAAATCACAGACTGCCCGACGGGGGGATTTTATTGTGGTCTCCTGTATATGGAACAAACTAAAGCACTGTCTTCTTAAGAACCACTTTCCTATGGGCATGGGAAAGATTCTAGGCAAATACATCTTTATCAATATAGTCATGGTGGAATTATAAGTAAGTCTACCGTTTTGGTTAAGTATGGATCTTTTTTAAACGTGTATGACTTACAAATGAGATTCTGGGCCTGGGTGGCCCATAGTTGAAAAAGTGTCTACCCTAACCCCCCATAACAATGGTGTGCATTTTTATCACTCACCTTTACGTTCACTATAAATAGCTCTCAATGCACAGATCTCTTTTCTGTCCCTCCATCCCTGACTGTGTCTGTCACACATGTATTATGTTTCCCTTAACCCCCTTTTTATTGTTCCAGAGACCTTGGGAATAGACATCCAGGATCAGCATGACAGCACATCAGTATTAGAATAACCATAAATCATATTCTTCTGAGCATGCCTACAGTAGCTTTGTTTTTCTGAGTTCTGTCAATTTTTAATACACTAATAAAACATGCCTGCAAACCCTTATTACCCATGGTATTTACAACCATAATAAGATCTCATATCTCATAGTTAAAATGATTATATTTCCTTCCTCTGCAATAAAAAAGGTATTACACAATAAGTGGAACTGTGAAGCTAATATTTAACGATTGACTTGACAAATTATCCAGGTACAATCAGGAACACATCAGTTTAATGCTGTTGCCCTCAAGGAGACCAACAAAGGCAGAAGCCAGAGTGACATCAGGCATCAATAACTTTAAAGGCACCTTTAGGGCTCACTGCACAAAGGGAATTAAAACAATAGGGGCACAGAAAACAAAAAGGTAGAAAGTTGATGCCATCTACTAAAGAAATACTTGAGAGCTGTGCAACATTCACTTTACAGACTCATGCAAAATACTAAATGAGAATAGTAAGCTATAGTAAGTTCTCAATTGTATCATTGGGGAGCTAATTCATACCAAAATTGTAGAAGTTGATTCAGAAATCTTTGGAATGCTATAAAGTCTATTGTGTGTAACATTGGCAAAGTTATATATGTCAATCCCCTTGAGGGCTTTCACTTTATTTAAACTTTGAACATCCTGCCTTTCTCCTTTTTGTCTCTTGCTATTTGTTCCTCAAGGATTAGGGGTTTAGTGAAATAAAGCAGTCATTTCAGGAGAACTAAGTATCAGCAGTACCCTAATTTAGTTGTGACTTTGCAAACTCAGCTCCCTACACTGAAAGTTTCATCTTAGTATTGTTAGTTGGGGCGAACCTTAATTTTTCCTCAATCTTCCCCTTTTTACTGCACCCCTATATACTGAATATCACCCTACCTTAAAACCTGCTTATTGCTGCAAGGTATCATCCAAACACATGCAAGATGTAGAGGTAGTGTGCAGAGACTGTGAGCCGTCCATCTGTCACCCTAGTGTGCTGTCCCTCCTGCAGGCTAACACATTGTACCCGGCTGTTGTGGCTGCATGTCCTGAGCTGTAGAACACATTCAATAGGAGACATGTTCCTGCATGACGTAGATGTCTCACAGCAACCATCATTTATCTCAATAATAGGATACAATTATTCTCAGCAAAGTGTAGACTTCATACAAACAAACAGTGCATATTAATTGACAGGGTCAGACACATCTTACATCTGCCGCCCTGCCTGCCTCAGCCTTTATTATAAAGCGGTATATGTTAGTGCTGTACCAAGTAATTTGATCTTGTAGTACCACACCTGATGGAGCAATGAGATTCCCAAACGTCTTGACTGCAGAGTGTGCTTTAAGTCAACAACTGTTTCGTTGATCAGTGAGCTGAGTGGCTGCGCTACTGAATCGTCTGGACAGTGTCAGTAGTTCTACCAATTTTACAACTAATCAAACTGCCTACAGACAGAGATTGAAATATTGGACACATTCTGTACAACGTTTAAGTTCTTGATGCCCCCATGTCACCAGCTGTACAGGAATTGTTAAAATGCTGATGGACACACAGTGAGCTAGACAGAAATCTGTGCAGCACTCATCCACCCGTTAGCAAGGGCCAGTACTATTGGCCTTATACAGTGAACTGAGTATTTAATAGGTTCAATCTGTATACACGGAGCATCGTGTGCAGTGACAATTGTGGTTTCAGCCAGTGCCTCTAGAGTGGACCCTGTGGAGAAGGCCGGGTACAGAAGGGGAAAGATGAGCATTAGGAAAATATAGCAGCAGCGGGTTTCCATTTAATGATGCTCCTGCTGGCCTGTGTGCCTGGTCCTAATTTTTAAGAAGCATCATTAAGGGAACTTCACATTGAAAGGGAAGCTGAAAAACAACTTGAGCAAACAAAATGTGTCATACTAATGGCTGCTCATTGATGTGATAGATAAAACCACAGTTATAACTTTAATCTCACACAAATAGCCAGAAATTGAAGTAAAGCACAGGTGCTCTGGGGAAGAAGATGATTGCTTTTGAGAATGGATGCTGTGAGAAGTCATGCTGTTACTTCCAGTAATAGCTTATAGTAAATTGAACAGAGAAGTAGCTCTGTGTGAATAGACCACACACGGGACAAGCACTATACATGGACAAATACACTTTGTCTCATGTGGATTCTCTTGTCACAGGTTCATGAATTGTATTCTCTGCATCTGACAGTAAAACAAGATAGTCAGACAGACATTTAAGTGACTGCAGTCTGGCACAGGAGGGAACAATGGTTATTGCATGAATGAGAGCTATCTGTGCTAAGATGTGTCCAGGTAAATAATCTTGGAGAATTTGGGGGGGGTGTTATAATGAAATATATAAATTGCAAGGAATACGAAAGCATGACAATATACTGAATCTAAAATTATGCTTCAGCAGTCAATGTTAAATCAATGTAAATCATCATTTATTATGTTTATTCATTGTTGATTGACAATGGCCACATCAATATTGAATCACTGATCAATGATCAACATTGATGACCTCAACAATATCAACCAAATGACAACCCTGTATTAACTGTTGATATCATGTCGCTCCAAACATTGAATCAACATTGAAACAACTGAAGCTTGCCCACTGGGGTAGGGTAATTTGTACGTGAATATGGTTCACTCTCACCAAATCAGTGCGACTGAAAAAGTGGCCGTACATGATGGGTGGCCGTACATGATTGGCGGCCGTACATGATCGGAAAATGACAATATCCCCCTAAGGCCTCATTTACTCCATTTACTCATGACGTACATGATCGGCTTGGAATGTCATGTAAAGTTTTCTTATTACCCACTGCTTCACATGTCTAAGATTATACATGTTAAGACTTACATCATATGTGCAACTTGCTATGATTGATTTATGCTTTAAACATGGTCAGAAAGGGGCCAAAAGGAGAGTGGATTAATGTACAACCGATCATGTACGTCACATGACGTACATGATCGGTATTGAAATGTCAATTAAAATTATCTTAATAGTCGCATCTAGACATTTCTAACATAATACATGTCAAGACACACATCATATGTACACCTTGGTAAGGTTTATTTATGTTTTAACATGGTCAGAAAGGGTAGGGCAGTCAATAAATTACCGATTATGTACGTCACCGATCATGTACGTCACCGATCATGTACGTCACCGATCATGTACGTCACCGATCATGTACGTCACCGATCATGTACGTCACCGATCATGTACGTCACCGATCATGTACGGCCAAATAATATATGCATCGATCTGGTGAGAGGGAGCCATAACTGATACAGATAATGGCAGATAACATAATCTTGGTAAGTATCTAGGGGTCTATTGTTATTTTGGAAAATAGAATGTCTACTGGGTAAATGAAGCTTGGCAGCAGTTAGGGTGGATCATATCTGCTAACATATTGCATTATCTAACATCTTCAAAGCCTAAGTAGAATTGTTCCAAAGCTCAGGGTGCAACTGTGCTATATCGTGCCATTCCTTAATTATCTGGTGCTTGTCAGCTATTGTGTAGTTGTTGTCAGTGTTAGTACCAATACGTATACAGGATTTGTTTAAGTTCATATCAACCGAAAATGACTGTCCACCAGACAAGCAGGGAGGATTGCTAAGCAAAGAAGGTGATACCAGCTTCAGTATTGATGAGTGCTAGAGGCCTTCATACTACCTTAGGTTCAGCTACACTCACCTTATAGGCTGTTAACATTGACCAGCTTACAATGATAATGCATCTATATCTGCCTTGATATAAAGAGTGCATGGAGGCTCTATTTCTAGATCATCACCCTGGATTCCATAACTTCAGTATTTGCTTTACATAGATCTAACAACATGTTCTGTATCTCCAGCCTATCACATTCCCAGGTCATCTTATTTATTAATTGCGTAGACTCCTTACCATCATCAGGACGGATAATAATGCAATTAGGTGATGGAGCTAGATGAGCTGAATGCTTATTTGTACATGTGCCTCAGCTGCTGCCAGACTGTCAGCTTCATGAGCAGCTCATACCAGGGGGAGCAGATAGAATTAACTCATTATGTATACAGGATTTGTTAAAGTTCTGTATCTCTCCGACAGATTGACATTATAAGGCCTCGTATTTCGTTGAAACCCTTTAAAAATCTTGTATTTATTTTTGAATGCAGATGTCAAGTATTAAAGGATAAAAAGACATTTTATTAACCTGTTTCGTCTCGCAAGACGTCCCGACGCCGCCATGACACCTTGCTCGACCTCACTTCCGGTATTGGCGCATGTGTGATTCGGTTTGCAAAAAGATAGTCCCCCCCCTCTGTCGCCTATATCGTTGTTATTTGCAGAAATTAAACGATAATTCATGAAAAAAATTATTGCTCGTTCACACCGTCCCCTTCTTTACTCACCAGTCGAGATTTTGGCGCCACCGTTTCTCTATGGGAGTTTCTAACGATACACTTTTTCGCCGATCCATCAAGTTAAGAACCCTCAACCAAATTTTCTGGGGGGTTAAGGCCTAATTCGACCATTTTACATCCAAATATGGGATCTTTTCTCTTCCCTGCGCTATGTTTCTTTCAATATAACTCTGTTTTAAACCCAAAAACTGGGAATGTGGAGAAAGCGGCCTGCCACTGTCAAGCGCAACCCGGGCGGCCACATTTATCGTTTCAATTTTTCGCCGATCTATCAACTGAGAGAGGCTCAACCAAATTTTCTGGGGGGAAAGGGCCTAAATCAGCTATCGTACGTGTAAATATGGGATCTTTTGTAGTGCTCAGGCTTTGTTTCAAGCTAAAATAATGTATTTGAACCCCCAAACGAAGTGAATGAAAAAAAAAAAAATTGTTTCAAATACGAACCTACTTTTTTGTCCGGGAATTGAACCCCGGCCGCCGCGGTTAAAAGCGAGAGTGCTTACCACTAGACTATCTCGGCCACACTGGCTATGGAAGCGTCAGTTGGGGATTTTGACTCGCTGATCTTAGGTATCCTTACGGGCGACCGGAAGTGAAGTTTTCGTGAAATACGGAGGTTTGAGGAAATACTGGGGCTGGTTATTCACCTTTAGCAAAATACAAGGCTAAGTGCTTAGGCCTACCCGACTTGATATTTCCTCAAACCATTTGAAAAAAAAGGCTGGGAATGGATGATGATTTATATATAGCAACCTAAATCACTGATTACTGCGGCCACTGTAGTTCCCAGGACTATGACTCTTCCACGCCCACCCACCTGCAAGTGCCTTCTGCGCCACGCGGAATGCAGCCTGTGACACTAATACACTGATGTATAAATGATGTTCAAATGAATAAGAGGCTCAGGTGAGAGGGTGATGGTCAATGACCAGGCAATTTATTTGTGTCCAATTCCAATCATCAATTATCACGAAATTCAACAATCTTCTTTTTTGTATATTCACCAATAAGTTTATTTCAGTTTGAAACATTGATAATACAATATAATAGGAACTGTACTTCATTGCTCCACTGTATGAGGCCAAAACCGTTGTAGTTAGGGGGCTGAGCAGGGACAAATCAGAAACTTCTTAATATGTTTAAACAAGTGTAATATATCGATGGATATATATATTTGCTCCTTGGAACACTTTTTGATACATCTCTTACCATAGCGGTTCAGTTTTTATCGCCTCCCAAACTCATCCATCTGTTTTCTGGTGAGGCTGGGACCAAAAAAAGGTGATTATGTAAATTGTGAATACATCACAGCGGCTCATAATTTTGTTTACAGACTGGGACAAAAACGTTCCCATTAGGATCCTACTTGGCACTGTACTTACCTAAAAATCAATGACTCTGGGACCAAAATAAAATATTGTATGAATGGAGGTTGAATAAGTAAAATCCTCAAATTTCCCTTGACAGGGTCAGACACATCTTACGTACCCCCATTGCCCTGTCCCACCCCTTACTATTTAAGGCTGTACATAAGCCTGTTATGTGCAACACAATGTCTGGTAAGATAGTGTATACTGTAAGCGTATATATGTTTTTGATAAATCAACCTCTCAAGGTCATACCCACTGACCTTTGGAATTCCTGGCCTGAGACCTCACCCTCAACTCTTAGCATTACAGTATTCTTTAGACTGGACCCCAACATACTGCATTTACCCATACTGCATATTGTGTGCACGTTTCCGCCAGCACTCCCCGAGACACAACAGACAGGCAGTGTATATATAGCATGTGAACCATCCACCTCTCACTGTATTGTCTACTCCCTTCCTGCACTTTGACACATTCTATACCATTTGTATATCCGGGCTATCCTGCTGTAGGACACATCAAATAGGACACAAATAGGTCCTTGCTTGAACCAACATGTGAGGGCTACAACTTATAGGTTGGGTAAAGCATATATAGAGGGATAATAAAAGAGGAGCAGGGTTAAAAGAAAGGGAACAGAGGCGATGAGGGAGTGAGGGAGGAGAGGGACAGAGGGATATAAGGAGTGGTAAAGCAGGGCACCAGACTAAAGAGGAAGGGATATGGGGGAGGTGAGAAAGACAGAGGATGTAGAGCGTGACAGAGTGGGTATTACTTGCAAGATCAGGACTGCTAGGTTGGGGTGCGTATTTAAGGCAGGATAAATAACTTCTAGCTATAACAATGAATCTCTTCCAATTCCAATATTTATTTTGATGTTCAAAGGGTATTGGATGAAACAGGGAGCTGATTTGAATAATGTTTTTTTCTCTCCAAATTTTTTTCCAGACCCATGGCTGCAGCTGTTTTTGGTCAAGTCTTTTTGATAACAAGATTTTTCATTTTCACAATAAAAACTTTCAACTGCTTATTGTGTGACTTTTTGTGGACAGGAAGAGGCTCAGAGACCTGTGCCTCTGGCTTCAAATTGAATTATCAGTAATTATCACAGATCCCCGACTGGGGGAAACCTTATAGTTGCCTCCTGCAAACAAAAGCAAACAAACAAACAAAAGCAGTATAAAAGTACTCCTTCCATCCCCATGTTTAAACAGCCTGTGGTTGCTTTCGGAATTTCCTTGTTCTGAGAAAGCCTGCTCACAGTGCTTATGTGCCTCTGTTTAAGTTGGGGCTTTTAGTAAACCACAATTTCAACATGTATCTGTAAATCTGTAATCTGTAATCTGTAAGGGTCCTGGTACACCAGTCTGTTTGCATTATGGAATTGAATGGTCAGGCATTAATGTATCAAATAATTATATTCTGGTGTCTTGACGTTGGTGTACAGTGACGTATAGGGAATCAAAGAGGTTATGTCAGTGCTGATGTTAAGGGGACAGCCAGTTCTTATGCTTCAGGGAAGTTCCTCAAACGTTATCAAAAACATTTGTTGCTACCATTGCATATGAGGGCGAATATTATTTTCATTCCTGGTTGCCAACTAGACATTTCCTAGGAAAATTTTCTAAAGGTCAATGTTGCTTCCTATCCCAGTCACTACACTCTGGTATATAGTGTAGCAGCTCATCAGCATTTGGTTTGAAACCATAGCCATCACCTTCATATGTTTTATTGGTACCATTACTTCCCTAGGTTGATTCCCCTTAACACGTTTAGGTCCGAATCGGTTTTCAAGGACCTGAATGCAACATGCAGACCTCAAATGGTTAAAAAAAAAGTTCTTGTGAACTTAAGGGAATTAAGGAAATGATTCAAAATGATTACAGCACAGCTCTAAAACCTAAAATTCACAATTTATTCCTGAATTAGGAAAACAATTGAATTAAAAGTGGCAATTGTCATTAGTGGAAACAGGTTTGATTGATTGTTGAGGTTACTTTAATGAATGTATTTGTTATGAGAATCCTTCAAATGTATCAATCCCTGGTTCAAACACTTGCTGATAATACAATCAGGTTTTACCATCCCCTTTCTGCTCTATCAAACAAGTCCACACACTATGTAGACATAGACAACATGTTTCAGTAAGTAGACAGGCAGTAGGCAGGAAGGTTACCTCTGACCATGATGGATCTCTCCTGCTGTGACACAGTCAATAACCAGGGTCCAGTTTACTTAAGGTCGCTAATCGTCCATTCATCATAGACAGGTGCTGTGATGACGCGCCAACTGGACAACTGCCATAATCTATTAATCTATAGACCAATTCCACGTCTACTCATCTCTGCTCATTGATCCTGGGATGGCGGCAGCAAAAACAGATGAGCATAGAGGCGTGTCTGCACATCAACCCTTTAGGGATAGCAAGATGGAGTCATGGCCTCATATTGACATGATCCATTATAGCAGCATCCTTGAGTAATTTGTGTCAAGCAATATATAAAATGTGACTAATCTTCATCAATACAGATTAGCTTAGATGTAGGTTGATCTTTTTTTTACAGTAGACATTGTTTTTAGCTTTTTAGTCCATCAACTCTGGTCATGTATGATGAATGTTTTCTTGCACATCACAGGCTAACTAGAATATAGATTGTCAGTGGTGCCAAAAAAATAGATTGGGGTAGTCAATGATGCTTCAGGCCGCTTATATTGATGACCACAAACATGACCCTTTGTTTGTAGATAGGTATCAGCTGACATGGTGAGCACCAACATACTCTGTGTGTATTAACAAGAATCTAACATTCTCTCATTCCAAATTACCATCACACTAAGTAATCACCATATAGTATGACACCTAGTATAAAGCCTCCAACTTTGTACACATCTCCCCTTGTGATATGTGTGTTCATTGGTATAGAATGACATGCCTAACCATAATCAAACAGCGCAACAGAAATTGAAGCAATCTCACAGACAACCATCCCAAAGCTACCACATAAATGGAGTACACCCCCAGCTACCTGAACTATCATGATACTAATATCACACTTGACTCAATAAGTCTTCATGTATTCACAAAATTTGCAATCAATTGAATATCTGTCGATCTTTGATAATTTTAGGCACTAAAACTCCATAGACTTGCCATGGCTTTCCCCTATTCTTTTTTCTTTCACCTTATTAAAACAATAAACAGCATTCTATATGTACTTTCTAGTTTAAAGACTTTATTGCAATACATTGATATACACCAACTATTTGTCAATAATCGGCATTGACATAATTTGGATGTCAATGACATCCCTAGCGACAACCCCTGGGAAATCCATGTGAGTCCCGTAGTTTGTTAATAACTGCTGACAAAAGGCCATGAGGCCATTAATCGTCCATGCTGTACATAGCTGTTGAGCTGCATGGTATGGGAAAGGCAGACACAGCATAAGCTTTGGCATTCTCTCTACTTCTTTCTTCTATCCTTTTTTCAAACACAATGCCAGTCTAATGAGTATAATGATAGGACTTTAGGGCTGTTCATAAGGGTTGGCAGTAGCGTGATCACAGTGGCGTAGGAAAAGGGGGGGCCTGAATATGTTTGGGCCCCCCCAAAATTTGTCAAAACTTGCAATATAATAGACACAATTTTCAATCCCGCATAGGGAAAAGTGGGGGCAGAGGGGGCTGGGCCCCTAAACAAGACCTAAAGGGGGCTCAAATACTGCTTTTCCATACAATCTAATGTAAGGATGTATATGATACATCATGCATGAAAACCGATACTTTAAGTTGGTTGGAGTGGGCCCCCCCTTGGGCCCCCCGAATGAAGATTTGCTTCCTACGCCTCTGGATCATGGAGGGCAACCCAGAGCTTTGAACTTGTCCTAAGAAAGGCTTGATCAACATCTAGACCCATGCTATCATTCATTGAACTATAGTTTCTGGACAACTTATTAATTTATACTTCTTAAAGGGCCGGAATAAGTGTGGGGTATATGCTGTACATATCATGTATTTATCATCACCTCTCTGTATGTCAAATAGTAGCCACCTCATGTCCCAAACTTCCAGACCCCCCATGATGAACAGGTGCAGCAGGCTTAGAGACTAATAGTACAGTTTTAATGATAATACCCATGGTACCTGTCAGGGATATTGCTCTAATCATAAAAAAGTTGGGTCAGAAGTGTTCATGCTATAATACACTGTACAAACTTTCCGGAATCCTCAGGAATAATATCCAGCATGTTCTCCTTCTGAGTAAAGTACTCCTTAGGGTAAGATGATGCTAAACAGATTCAGCAGGGAAGGCTCACAACGCTGGTTGGTCCCTCAGTAGTGTGATGTAAGGACAGCGTGGTGCCTTTAGGATCAGGTCCCAGTGGGGGCTGATCTTAGTGCAGCTTAGTGTTATAGGGTGTGATGCTTATATCAGCCTTCTGAATCATGTTAGTGTTCCTCTTTGCTTCATTAAGGGCTGAATTTATATTGGATTCTAAGTTAAGGATAGATCCCTGTACGAGGGGTCTATGGCATTTAGACACCGACCGTAGGGAGGCTGTCTAAATGCCATAGTCCCCGAGTTAATGGGATCTATCCGACTTAGAACCTGGTATTTAATGACCCTTTTAGTACCTTTTAATTACCCTAAATGACCATGGGGTCTACGGCATATAGACACTTGCAAACCCTGCTCTCCCATTGGTCAATTTGCAATACCAGGTTCTAAGGTTTGGAAAAAGTAAACAGAATGTGTACAGTGTGTGTGTGCAGTGTGTAATATTACACCCATACAGGTTACAATTAATCTCTCAAATGCTTCTGGCAAAGTTATCAGGTGGCCAATATGCTTAACTGAACATTGAGCAGTGTACATGACTTTATATAGTGATTGTCTAATTAATTTGGTAAACAGGTTAAATAATATTTATGCACGCACAGCATTTGTCAACTTACTAAATTAAATCTCTGGATGTAATCATGTTGTGCATGATAACATAAGAGTTCTCCTGTATTGTTTAATATCTTTATCCATCCAAATTCCAGACAAGTTGAAAGCACTGTATTCATTACTTTTTTCTACCAGCTTTCCAAACTACAAACTCTGACAAAATCGACAGCCCTGCCTGCATCTCAAACTTATAACAGCACCTAAGATGCCTTTCCTTTAAGAGTGGTTCACATTAACCAGCAGTGAAGTCAAATTAAGTCTGTGTCATCCAATAGGACATGAGTTCAATATTGAAATTCACGAGCCTTTGTTCAACCAGTATGCCCTAACATTTCACAGGATTGAATTACAAAATGAGTTACAGGAATTTGATGCTGCTACACACAGAGGAAGACACAAAGGGAGGCGTCTGAGTCACTTCAATCTGACGTCACTAACCTTAAAGGCATATTGAAGGCTCTGTGAGCAAGAACAATTAAACAATGGCGATACTATTGAATGAATGTTGGTTACACATCAACCCCTGCTGTATTCTAGGACTCAACCTGATAAAAAAGTCCTCACCCAGTGAAAGCAGCATTTTAAGGACTTTTGGTACGGAATCCTGAAGCTCTAACATTCAATATCTTAAATGTTTGTCATCTATGTGTTCCTAGTATATTCAAGACTCCTGAAACAAATAGTATTGGACCTATTGTATGTACATATGCTCCCACAAAGAATACATCATCTAAGCAGGAAATTTAACTTTTCTTGAACATCACCCATCCTCATTTCAACAAACAATATTTAAATACCCTCCGGAAAATAACATAAACCCCAGTCAGGCTCTTCATCCCAGCAGCAGAGCCAGGTGAATTAAAGGTTGCTGTCACAACCAGGCCTGGACAATCCGGGATATTTTCCATTATAGGTATATTAGCCTACAGTGGGAAATCTTCCAGCAAGGGGAAATCTCCCCTTACTTAGTGCAGCCCTCAAGTCGGCCTCCTGCCCTTATCTCTGTAGAGATAAAGGCCGCCGGTAGAGATAAGGGCCGCCGCCGGTCTGCACCTCCAAGGGGAGTTCTCCCAGTGCAGTATCTTATACAGGTGGGCTGGGGAGAGGTGGGGGGAGGGGGGTAGGAGTCCACATTTTAATGTACCTTATTTAGGCTGTATTTTGTCATTTAAATCATTATATCTCAAGAAATACAAGACTTTCATACTAGCCCATTCACATATACCTAGCCAATTAAATTGTCTACTTGTATGTAGGTAAATGTTTTTCAGCAAATAATGGTAAGGTATTAGCAAATCAGATTTTCTGGTTAATCCTAAAGTTACATGTATATCAACCCAAAACCAAGGGGAGAAACCCCCTCACTCGCTTTTCTCCCGGCATGGGGTGAAAGGTAGGATCTCCCCAACCTGACAACTAGGTGACTGTTCTGATGGTGTCCACTCACAACCAAGGAAAAACACAGCAGGGCTCAGACCCTACATCCCAGTAGCAGAGCCAGGCAGATGAATGGTACTTGGACCAGTCACTGAAGTAGCAGTCAACTAAGATTCCAGTCAGACAGCAGAGACGGATGGAGCCAATCAGGAGACAGCCGGGTATTGACCGGACACGGGGCTGATCTGAAGGTGCCCCTAACACCTACAGCTGGCTGGACCCAGATTCAACCGCTCTTAAAGCCTGACTTAGCACTTTGTGCAGACATTGTAAAGCTAACTATGTCACCTCCAGTCATCACCCTCACTTATCAGGCTCTCAGCCATCAAATCCCAACCTTAGCCTTTGTGCCTAATATGCCTAGATTGTAACATTTCTTTGAGGAAGATCTATCTATACACCAAAATATGTCAACACCATGAAGAGGTGGATGTTGTATTTTTCATTTCATTTGCTATTTATGCATTTAGGGCAGGGCTCTAGAATTTGCTATGCATCAAGAAATAATGTGATGGATACACTTGCTTTAAGTTTATTCTCTTCTTTGAGAAATATTTTCTGTTTTATTAGCCTGGTCATTTTTTTACCAAAGAGTCTCATTTTTGAATGTGCCTGGCATTAGAATCAGGTGCAATAGAAGTCCCTCACACCCTTGACCTTTCCCCCACTCTCTCCATGTCAACCCCATGCTCTGGGGGCGTTACCTGGCATCCTGTGTTGTATGGTGCAGCTCCCTGGGGAAAGTGTTCCAGTGTAATTGACCTTTAATGAAGGCTATCTGTCCCTGCAGGCTGCCAGCCCTGCAAACATAAGAGTAGAAGTCACCCTTACGCACAGTCTGATAGCGCCTACTCTTGAGACATAGTATCCTATCTTTGTCATCAAAAGGCTTCCTACAGGGAATTTAGTCAACCAATCGTTTCTAAAATGTCAGAAATAGAGTTGCACTTTATTTAGAGCATGATTGCTCACTTTGCCAGGGTGTCTTGGTAGGATTAGGAACAAACCAAATGCTAGCCTAGTTGCAGCATGGATCTGTAGAGGTCCCTAAGCTATTGAAGACTTCAGAAGTCAGGGATAAACCAGCAGGACCTTAGCCTAATTGTGTCAGGAGTGTTACCATGCATCCTGTGTAAGCCCCACATTATTTTGATGCTACTAGTTGTATGTGGATGGAGCTGATTGGTTAGAAACTGTCTGCAAATACTTCTAACACTGTGGTTGTGGTATGTCTTTATATGTGGTATTAACTGAGCAATATGAAATACTGTAAAACCTTGTGTAGAAGCCTAACTAACTAACAATCTGCACCCGACCTTGGGGCGATCCTAAAAGCTGCACTGGCGATCTGAGTATGGTGACTTCGGTACTTACCATAGTGGCAAGAACTCTTGTATAAACTGCACCCTGACCCTGGGCCAATCCTATAAGCCGCACCCCGGATGTGTAAAATTTGCGGCTTTACATCATTATGCAGCACTTACAGGACACATGTCGATAAAGCATTGCATCTATAAAACTGTGGATCCGTGAAATATAGCCAAGAACATAAGTTAACCCTATATTCCATCATGGCTAGATGGTTAGATAGAACTAAACTGTAGCTTAGTTTGTTTCTGGTACATCAGAGAAGTGCTTAAAGAGAAAACCCCACATATTGTATGAAGTGCTGTTGGCATATCACTATTACTGTGGCTGTTTATCCCCTAAAACTCCAGACTATAACACTGCGGTCCAAAAGAAGCGCACATTTAAAAACAATCAGCACACATTTAAGGTGTTTATGATGCTAAGTATTTATGAAACAAGACCTAATGAATGTGCTACTGTGATGGCCAAAGGCTGGCGGTAATGCAGACAGCTACAAGACTTTATCTACTACTTTTGGAAATAAATGTCTGTAAAAATGGATCACTTTTGTCGAAGTGTAAAAGTAAGGGCTTTATATATCAAGAAATATCATGTTGTCAATATTACATTAAGAGGTACTGTTGACATTAACTTGTCACTATTGCTCCATGCATTCCATGTTGCCATTCATTTAAAATAATTTAAATAGAATGTGGGGTGGAAAAGTAATGAGTTTCTTCTGAATACGTTTTTTTTTTATTAAACCTTCAAAAGTTACTTTGCTTTCCTTCTTCTATTGCATCCTCTACCAATGCTGACCGTGAGGGACCAATCAGTAATATACACTGTATTATCTGGTGGACTGTGTTAGTGAGATTTAATCTTCAGTTTCTTGTAATTGTGTTTTGCAGAACCATCACCTATTCTCATTATTTGATCATCAATTAAAAATTGAAAGATTTAATTTAGGGGAAAATTGAAAGCTTTTTAAATATGTATACATTGCTGGAGCAATGTATGCATTGAAACAAATTATAGACTCGGGGAGGAACGTGATGGTCAATGACCATTTGATTCAGGTATGGCCAATCTAAATCATCAGTTACTATGAGATACCTTAATCTAAGTTTTTGTCAATTTGACAATTAGTTAAAATATCATATCAAAATTAAATGTAGCTTGATATTTACAGTGCAATAGGGACAAGACTGTATTTTAGGGCCCTACGGCATGTATTTTTGCCTCCAGCTTCATTCATGTCCCGTTATAACCATTACTGTATGCATCTTGATATGGGCTGCATACTAAACAATAAGATGTAGCATATTTTATTCACCACCAGGGACACAGGATTCAGGTGAATCATTATACGTCTGAATATGTGATTTCACGGAACAAACCAGAATCCATAGTTTTCATAGGCTACTGTTACATGCATCTGCCTCTGTACACCTCTATGCTGAGGGAAGTGCATGACAAATATCTGTTTGAACCTCAGCTGTCGGGATCATCAGAATCAATGAGAAACATTGACGAAAGATTCAAGCAGCTTTGATGTTGTACAGCCCTGATCCTTTGTGCATTCAAGGAGATAGAGAAAAAGGCTGAAAGCAACTGTAGACAGGTGCAGCACTTATAGCATGCCTAGAACACTCCTCCTTTGCACCATGTCACCACTAGGTGTAGGGTTAAAGGTGTAACCTGCTCATGTATAATTAAGGAATGGCCTTTCAGAGAAACCCTTCCTGACACTTAAATGGTGCTAAAACAGAATATGTGAGAGCCTCAGTGATAGCAGCCTTGAGCTTGACTTACGCTGGTGGTAAATCTTACAAGTTGTAAAGGTGAGACCGGCAGGGAACAGGACAGGCACCATTATCTTAAATTTATGATACAACAATAACCTTTAACACTAACCCTGCGCTACACTGAGGAGAAGGGCCAGGACCCTGTCTTATGCCAATATCTATATCATCACAACATTAAATTATTGGGAAGTTTTGAGCTTCATCACCTTCAACAGGAAGCTGAGACCATGTTGGGGTTAGAATGCTGTAAGTAGTGCTATTGTGCCCTCTATGATATTAATTAGCCACAGTATTGTTTGTTGATTACAGCATCAGTTTTTAAGGATTCCCTTTTGATTGCAACGGTCCTTTGTGTTATCATGTACCTTTGAAGCCAAAGGGGTTCTTGGCAGTGTGCCATATTAGTTAGGATTCAGTTCAGCTGATTCAGCAAAACACAGCGACACAGCTAATACTGCTATGGATATGAGCATTAACTTACAAAAAGAATACAACAGAATATCTTAAACCTGCCTAGGAAATCAATAGTAAAGCTCTCCTTCACAAATCAGGATCTGTTTTGTTTCCCAATAGCTAAAGTAAATACTGTTTTGCATCTGCTCTTTTTAGATAATCCCAGCTCTGAGTTTTAATACTGAAGCAGACAATACTGTATTTGTCCATTGTCCACACAGGTCAGCTTTATGCAGTTATGCAGGTTAAGTCTATGGTGTTCCAGACATGGTTTAGTTCAGGCTTTAGCTATCTGTATCATATTGTTGGCTTACTCCCAGGATTCAATATTGATTTAGGAACCCTGTCCTGGCCACTCTAGCGTGGCTTGATATCCGAAAAGTGGCTGTTAATGTGACTTGGTACCCACAGTGAGCTGACTAAATGATTTAACACCCACCGGGGTGTACTTAGCCTTCAAGTGGCTGTTTTATAGGGTTGCATCTGGCTTCAACTTACTTACTTAAGGCAGCTCAGAGTGTGATTCAATTAGAAGTGGTCTCTTGGACGGCAAGACCTGTTAAGTCTTAAAAGTGAGTCTGGGTGAGCTAGTTAATCTGCTCACCAGTATGGTAGCTGAGACACAAGGTAAGAGTAATAAGCTGATACACCCAGGAAAAGACATTAACTCTGCTAATCTTTGTGGAACAAAAAAAATGTTATGAAAAAATTGTCAGATTCAACCTGGAAGGAATGAACTAATGGGTTTATATCCTCTCATTAGGATAGGTTGATAGCCTGATTACCAATCCATCTTCACTAACAAGCAATACAAATACTATCGAAATTCCAAACTGGATGCTATTGGTTGCTTATCTGTCCTGATGCTGGTAACTGATGTGGGGACAACCATGGTTGCTAGGCTGGTCACTAGCAGCAAATCCTGGTCACTAAACAGCGCTTTGTTAAGTAGAGCCTGGTACAGGACAGTACCCTACAATAAGACCCCTTGGAAATCCCTCTGAGTCTGGTTGTGTGCCATTACAGGCAAACAAGGTGCCTTGAGAGACGATTCATTGTCCATGCCTGTCTGTGGGACAGAAAGGGTGATGGGTCGGTATGAGTTGGCCACAGCAGAGGGCTCTAGCCTCTTCAGTTCTATCAGGTAGCTAACAACTATCTAGATCTATCCTGTCAACCCTTTACTCTGGGACATCAGCTGGTAGAAGCTGGCATTATCTGTTCCAGTGCCCCAGTGTAATTAACCTTTAATGAAGGCTATTTGTTCCTTCAGGCTGCTAATCCAAACCCTCTTACAGACAGTAGCCGCCTCCTATACACTATCTGATAGAGCCTTCTTCTTAGACATGGTGCCCATCTCTGTCCTTAAAAGGCTCCCTACAAGGCATAATAGTGCCTATCCCTTACTACATTTTTAAATAACCAGAATAAACAGGCAACCAATTATTGCATGTGTTTTTGTGGAGAGGAAGATGCACACAGACTTGGGCATCTGGTGTCAAGTTAAATTATCAGCAATAGTTACATATTTGAGAATGTGAACCTCATTGAAGCCTCCTACATCTGATCTGACCAAGGGCAGTATGAAAGCTGCCTCCTCCCATCCCCATGTTTAAACAGGCTGTGGTCATTGCTTGGATTTCCTTCTTCTGAGAAAGTCTAATCACAGTCCAATCTGTTCAGGTTGGGGCTTTCATCAAAAAACAATTTCAGCTTTTATCTGTGGACAGGATTGATTAACAAAATAAAGCCCAATTTCTTGTTGGTGTATACTGTTCTGTGAGATGTAGTGATGTTAAACAAGGTAACTTTAATACAATCATATCTCAAAAAGCTTTAGGACTGAGGTTGTTAGGGGATAGAGTTGCCTGGTATCACTGAGGTGGGCTTGTTTTCCTGGGGTTGTAGGGGGACAGTATAGGCTTGCCTCCATCCTGTGATGGGGCAGCAATTTCCACTTTGAAAGCGACTACAGAAAGCAGTGAATGGCCGGATCACATGACATTGACCTGTAAAGTAGACCCAGTATGAACTGTGGCTAGGCAGGCCTAATAAACCATTTTAGTCTCCCTTTCCCTGATCTTTTATTTTACCAATTGTTTGATAAATAGGTAAATTCAGATTCATGAAACTCTATTGCTGTTATGCTGAAGTCTAGCTCAATGGCAATAGGTAAAAAGTCATGTAGGACTGAAAATACCATTAACCAATTCAAGTTTAAAGTGAAATTGTAGGCAGAAGTTGTCATATAAGCCCCTGTTATGTGGGTATTAACATTGGGACAGTTCCACCTCTACTCGTCAGGTGGCGCCACTCCTCACGAGCGTGGCTGCTACGCCGCAATATATTGACACTTCTACTACAATTTTTCGCTGGAGTACACGTACACCGAGCCGTCCCCGGTCTTCATGTAATTCCCGGAGGAGCAGGGTATGTCCAATGCGGATTATTGTAGTGGTTGTGGGAGCGCACATTGTCCTCCGCGAGGAGCAAAGTGCACCAAGGTCCGGAGCGAAAAAAGGGTGACAAGGAGCACGCCAAGGCACCAACCTCAACTTCAGCCGGCAACAATGGCGGACGAGTCTAAGGCAGTGACGGCGGCCCTGGAGGCCTTAGAGCTGTCCGAGGACAAAGTTAAGCTGGTGGAGGAGCTGAAGTCCCTGAGAACAGGATCCCCCTCGCCAAAAAAATCGAGAGGATGAAAGCAGAACTATGACACGAGCAGGAGACCGAGGAGGAGGAGCTGCCCAAAGGACAAGGCCGGAGAGGCCGGCGGCAGGCGGGGCCGGGCCCGCAGCCGGGAGCGCAGCCACCGCTACCACCGGTAATCTGACCGGTCTCCCCGGCTGTCGCTGTCCCGACGAGGGGCAAGGAGCACACCTCGGAGAGGATCCCCCTCAAGATCAAGGAGTAAGTACAGCATTAAGAGGTACTTGGATCAAAAAGAGATAAAACATGTAGAGTACGACGAGCTGATCGACGCCATGATTGAGTGGGCAGTCAACCAGGAAGGCTGGGAGGTGGCAGATTACGAGCGCTATCTGGGTCACGTGCAGTTTGTGACACAGAAAGCACGCTCGCGTGTATTTCTGGACCGGGCTATTGCAAAATACGACCACGCAATCAGGAAAGAGGTGGATAAGTATGGCTTTGATGCCTTCACGAAGGGAAACCATAAGTGTTCCATGGACCACTTCAGCGTGGAAAACACCATACAGGCCAACCTGAAGGTCAGCGGGACCAACAACAACAACAGAGCCCGTAACCAGGGCAACCAAGGTCAAGGTCGCCAGCAGGGCAGCCGCCCGGCCTGCAAGAAATACAACTCAGAGGGTTGTAGCTCGAGGAACTGCAAATATGCACACAAATGCAGTGCCTGTGAGCGCCCGGGGCATAAAGAAGCCGACTGCTGGGGGAAAAAGGAGTGACTATGCATGCAGGAGGAGGGCTGTCCCCAGAGTGAGCCGACCGGGGCCCCAACTGCCGAGTGTGCTGTGGTTGCAGGAATCAATCAGGAAACGTCCCAGGACTGTGATAGTGTTAATAATAATATATGTGGTAATGGTATTGGTATGTGTATTGAATTGGACCACTTGACCCAGCCCGTGCATATGGGTCAGTATGTCAATATATGTGTGATGATGAGGGCAATAGCCATATGAGTCTGGAAATGGAGTGTGGGTCAATAGCTGATTGGCTACAGGTGGATTGCTCAGAGTCAGGATATATTATGTCAGCCAGCAACTCCATGTCTCCCCATACAGACAAGGACGTGGTCACAATACATGTGACACCAGACTGCATGAAGGGCACCTGTGCATGCACCCACAGCATTGGGGGTTCCCAAGCTTGTATAAAACCGTGCGGGGTTTTTGTGGAGTGCTTCTGCCGGGGTGAGACCGACGAGGAATGGTCCTCCACGGCGCCATCTTTGGGTTCAAAGTCATAAACCAAGACTGTACATCCGCGTATGTAAAAGAAAATTATGACTCGGCAACAAAGAATGTGTACCCTTTAATGACAAGCAAATTAGATAAAGAACTAGCCACAGGAGTGCTATCAGTGGTAGACTCGCCCATGATATGTGTTAATGCATTGGGAGCTGTCCCAAAACCAGATGGCGGTATTAGGGCAATAGTGGACTGTAGCGCCCCGGGAGAGGATGCGGTCAACCTACATACTGATAGGGTGTGTCTCAAGTTCAAATATAACTCAGTGGACACCATCACAGACATGATGTGTCATGGAAACTATCTAGCATCCGTGGACATATCAGACGCTTATAGAACTGTGTCCGTAGACGAGGAGAGTAGGTCCCGTCAGGGGTTGTCTTGGGACTGGGGAGAAGGCCCAGTATACCTAAGAGATAATACCGCCATATTTACCTTACATGTACATACCAAGTTTTTCTGCAACTAACAGAATCAGTACACTAAACTTATATCTTGCCAACACCTAAACCAGTGACAAGAGGAAACATGGTAATGAATGTAAATTTAAGAAGTGAAGACAATGAACAATAGGAGTATTCTGGTTCATAAACATCCATCTAATGACACCTGGCAACCACATTAATAATGCGAACAACATTCATAAAATGAAGTTATGCAAAATACTTTTCTGTGATGCAGTCTTGGCTTCAACAATCTTGGGTCTACTTCCAGGCTGTCTTTTACTGCTGATATTTCCGAATACCTCTCTTGGTGTCCACCCTAGCATAACATGAGATTACCAATTGCCAGTTAATGAGACTCACAGGGAACAAGCCTGCCCTCCTAGTGACTAACCACCAATATTGGGTTATTTAACCTCCTACATCCTGGTCTTAAATGCTGCATCTGGGTTAAACCTCCTTATTTGAGGTGCCTCAGAGTGTGAGTCAATTTAACATGGTCTCTCGGGAAACAAAATGGGCGGGGTGAACTAGTTGATGTGTTTATTACTGGAGTAGTTGAGGCAAATAGTCCTATTTTGTCAAAGCTGAAAATGGCCCCATTAAAACACCTGAAACAGATGCCCTTGAAGTTATTAACTCTACCCAAATGTGGTAGCAGGCAGTATAGATTCTTTTTAAAGCAGAACCTAATCAGCAGCAAGATGTTGCAGTAGTATGAAAATGGCAGTTCTGTGTTTAGTGTTGATAAGGTAATCACAAACTACTTTGAACATTTTAATCTTGTCCAAAGTTGTATGCAGAAGGAATGCAGAGTGCAACAAGCCACCAAGTGACAAATTCAGCCTGTCAGCTGCTGCTACAAGATCCTAAAACTTTGGATTTACATTTTTTCAGACAATTGAGACTCCCACATATTGGATCAGCATCACTTGCACTTAATATGACTCTGGCCTTGTTATTGAGGGGTTGCTGACTGGACTGTAGCCCTGGATGGTGAACCTGAGGTACAGTGCATCAAGGCATATCTAGACCTGTACAAATCTGTCACTATATAAAGTCATGATAGTACACTATTGTATATGGAGATACCCTTGGGGTCACAACACAGGCACATCACACTTAGCTGAAATTTTCCAAAATACTCCCAAATTACCTAATGATAGCTGGCATATATTAACTAGATCTCAATATAATACAGAAGTGTAATTTTAATCTATGTGATACATCATGCAGACAGCCATGACCTTTAGCTGTGTGTTTTTACACATATGATAGGAACACAGAGAGATTAATTCACGTTATCCTTCTATCCTCTAATGGATCAATGTATTGTAATTGCCTTTTCTACTTGTACAAATATCATACAAGGACAAACAGAACTACCTGAGCTGCTCCCTCTGTACCCTTCATCATTTTGCAAATGTCACATTCCATCACATCACCAATAACAGAAAGAACTATGCCTCTGTGTCTAAATGAACATCTGCTGGCGGACCCTCTAAGGTGGTTATCATGTCTGAGTATTCCGTATGGATTAAATCCAATTTATCCCACCACCCCTTATAAAAATGATTAGCGAAGGTTTTGTTAGTGTTCTTGTTGCTGGTTCTTCAAAGATTGAATTCAGTTACTGAAGGGGGTTGGTGGGGCCTTCAGCTCACAAAATTGCCTTGAGCCCACAAAAGAGTACCATTTTGTTAGCTGAAGGCTAACATAGGGCCTTCAGCCCACAAAAGTGGCTTTAAAGCACAAAAGCCTTCAGCCCACAAAAGAAAAGTCTTCAGGCCACAAAAGCCTTCAGCCCACAAAAGCCTTCAGGCCACAAAACAAAGATGCCTTCAGCCCACAAAAACATACATGCTGGTCTCACATACCAATCTAGCTTTTTATATGAGCTAGCCTTCAGCTCACAAAACCTATATACTGGTTTCACTGGTATGTAAGATCAGTATATTTATAGGTTTTGTGACATGAAGGCTAGTTGATATCTTCTTATGTGAGATCAGTTTATATAGGTTTTGTGAGATGAAGGCAAGTTGATATCTTCTTATGTGAGATCAGTATATATAGATTTTGTGAGCTGAAGGCAAGTTGATCTATTCTTATGTGAGATCAGTATATATAGGTTTTGTGAGCTGAAGGCAAGTTGATAAATCCTCATGTGAGAGCAGTACATACGTTTTGTGAGCTGAAGGCACGTTGAGATGAAAGGCTTGATTGGTATGTAAGATCAGAATATATAGGTTTTGTGAGCTGAAGGCAAATTGATATGAGAGGCTACATTTGTACGTAAGATCAGTACATAGGCTTGTATGTCAGATCAGTTCATAAGTTTTGTGAGCTGAAGGTCAGTATATAGGTTTTGTGAGCTGAAGGCAAGTTGATATGAGAAGCTAGATTGGTATATGAGATCAGTATATATAGGTTTTGTGAGCTGAAGGCCAGTTGATATGAGAGGCTAGATTGGTATGTAAGATCAGAATATATAGGTTTTGTGAGCTGAAGGCAAGTTGATATATTCCCATGTGAGATCAGTATATAGGTTTTGTGAGCTGAAGGCAAGTTGATATATCCTTATGTGAGAGCAGTACATACCTTTTGTGAGCTGAATGTCACTTGATATGAGAAGCTAGATTGGTATGTAAGATCAGTATATATATAGGTTTTGTGAACTGAAGGCCAGTTGACCTATTCTTATGAGAGATCAGTATATATAGGTTTTGTGAGCTGAAGGCAAGTTGATATGAGAGGCCAGATTGGTATGTAAGATCAGTACATAAGCTTGTATTTGAGATCAATTTGCCTTCAGCTCACAAATCCTATGTATTGGCTTTGTGGGCTGAAGGCAAGGTTATATGAGAGGCTAGATTCATTTGTAAGATCGGTGTACATAGGTTTTGTGAGCTGAAGGCAAGTTAATATGAGAGGCTACATTCGTACGTAAGATCAGTACATAGGTTTGTATGTCAGATCAGTACATAAGTTTTCTGAGCTGATGGTCAGTATATAGGTTTTGTGAGCCGAAGGCAAGTTGATATGAGAAGCTAGATTGGTATATGAGATCAGTATATATAGGTTTTGTGAGCTGAAGGCCAGTTGAACAATTCTTATGAGAGATCAGTATATATAGGTTTTGTGAGCTGAAGGCAAGTTGATCTATTCTTATGTGAGATCAGTATATATCCCTTCACTCATTTTTTAATACATTCAACCATCACTCTTGGTCAGCCTGGTTCTTTAGGAGTTCCAGGGCTGACTCTTGAGTGCCATCCCAATCTTCTATAAACACTCCGAACACCTGTTGAAATTTGACGTTCATCGCCTCATTTTGGTCGGTGCTCTCTTGCAACCTTTTGTTACTTAATGCTGTCTTTGATGAGGCTAACTTCAATTCATTACGGATCTTGGCGGTTTCGGCCGCCAAGATTACCTCGTTCTGTTCATCCAATTTCGCTCGATGTGTGCCCTCTATTTCAACCAGTGAACGTGCGAATAAGTTCGCCATGTGGGGACCTTACGCCACAAATTTGCCACTAACCCTCAAAAAGATGACCGTTTGAGGCATAAGGGCAAACCACGGGCCACTATACCACAAAAGTGGCATTAAAGCACAAATGCCCTTATGCCACAAACGCCCTTACACCACAAATGCCCTTAGGCCACAAACGCCACTACGCCACAAATGCCCTTAGGCCACAAACATCATAAGGCCATAGTATTGGCACACTATATAGCATTTGAGGCATAAGGGCAAGTGGACATCTTAAAGTAGTTAAGTACTTTAACTGACTATATAGTGTTTGAGGCATAAGGGCAGGCGGATATTTTTGGCTTGTTTAGTACATTAGCTTACTATATAGGTTTTGAGGCATAAGGGCAAGATGTTATTTAAGGCCTATTTGGTATATTGGCACACTAAATAGTGTTTGAGGCATAAGGGCAAGTTGATATTCTAGGGCAGTTTGCTATGATTTCAACCTATATAGTGTTTGAGGCATAAGGGCAGGCGGATATTCTAGGCTTGTTTAGTACATTAGCTGACTATATAGGTTTTGAGGCATAAGGGCAAGATGTTATTTAAGGCCTATTTGGTATATCGGCACACTATATAGTGTTTGAGGCATAAGGGCAGGTGGATATTTTAGGGTAGTTTGCTATGATTTCAACCTATATAGTGTTTGAGGCATAAGGGCAGGCGGATATTTTAGGCTTGTTTAGTACATAAGCTGACTATATAGGTTTTGAGGCATAAGGGCAAGATGTTATTTAAGGCCTATTTGGTATATCGGCACACTATATAGTGTTTGAGGCATAAGGGCAAGTTGATATTTAAGGGCAGTTTGCTATGATTTCAACCTATATAGTGTTTGAGGCATAAGGGCGGGCGGATATTTTAGGCTTGTTTAGTACATTAGCTGACTATATAGGTTTTGAGGCATGAGGGCAAGATGTTATTTAAGGCCTATTTGGTATATTGGCACACTATATAGTGTTTGAGGCATAAGGGCAGGTGGATATTTTAGGGTAGTTTAGGATATTAGCTGGCTATATAGGTTTCGAGGCATTAGGGCAAGTTGTTATTTAGGGCCTATTTGGTATATTGGCACACTATATAGTGTTTGAGGCATAAGGGCAAGTTGATATTTTACGGCAGTTTGCTATGATTTCAACCTATATAGTGTTTGAGGCATAAGGGCAGGCGGATATTTTAGGCTTGTTTAGTACATTAGCTGACTATATAGGTTTTGAGGCATAAGGGCAAGTTGTTATTTAGGGCCTATTTGGTATATTGGCACACTATATAGTGTTTGAGGCATAAGGGCAAGTTGATATTTTAGGGCAGATTGCCATGATTTCAACCTATATAGTGTTTGAGGCATTAGGGCGGGCAGATATTTTAGGCTTGTTTAGTACATTAGCTGACTATATAGGTTTTGAGGCATGAGGGCAAGATGTTATTTAAGGCCTATTTGGTATATTGGCACACTATATAGTGTTTGAGGCATAAGGGCAAGTTGATATTTTGGGGCAGTTTGCTATGATTTCAACCTATATAGTGTTTGAGGCATAAGGGCAGGCGGATATTTTAGGCTTGTTTAGTACATTAGCTGACTATTATAGGCTTTGAGGCATAAGGGCAAGATGTTTTTTAGGGCCTATTTGGTATATTGGCACACTATATAGTGTTTGAGGTATAAGGGCAAGTTGATATTTTAGGGTAGTTTGCTATGATTTCAACCTATATAGTGTTTGAGGCATAAAGGCAGGCTAATAAACCAGATTGGCCCTAAATAACAACTTGCCCTTATGCCTCAAAACCTATATAGTCAGCTAATGTACTTAAAAACCCTAAAATATCCGCCTGCCCTTATAAATGCCTCAAACACTATATAGTGTGCCAATATACCGAATAGGCCCTAAATAACAACTTGCCCTTATGCCTCAAATTCTATATGGCAAGCTAATATACTTAACTACCCTAAAGTATCCGCCTGCCCTTATGCCTCAAACACTATATAGTGTGCCAATATACCAAACAGGCCTTAAATAACATCTTGCCCTTATGCCTCAAAAACTATATAGTCAGCAAATGTACTAAACAAGCCTTAAATATCCGCCTGCCCATATGCCTTAAACACTATATAGGTTGAAATCATAGCAAACTGCCCTAAAATATCAACTTGCCCTTATGCCTCAAACACTATATAGTGTGCCAATATACCAAATAGGCCCTAAATAGCAACTTGCCCTAATGCCTCGAAACCTATATAGCCAGCTAATATCCTAAACTACCCTAAAATATCCACCTGCCCTTATGCCTCAAACACTATATAGTGTGCCAATATACCAAATAGGCCCTAAATAACAACTTGCCCTTATGCCTCAAAGCCTATATAGCCAGCTAAGGGAGTGGTCATTTTTTAACAACAGGGGGGGGTTGGTGGATTTTTGCGCGAGCGGGTCGAAATTTTTCCTGTCCCCCCCACGGGAGGGGTCGAAAACTTTTTGGTCCCCCCCTCAGGCAAGTTGAAATTGAGTGCGGCCGACCCCTTTGAGCTATAGTAATGGGCGGGCTTTTTCGCTAAAAAGGGGTGCAATTTTTTTGGTCCCCCCCTCAAGAGGGGTCCAAATTTTTTTGGTCTCCCCCCTTCAAGGGGTCCAAATGTTTTTGGTCCCCCCCAAATCCACCAACCCCCCCCTGTTGTTAAAAAATGACCACTCCCTAATATCCTAAACTACCCTAAAATATCCACCTGCCCTTATATGGGGTCAGGCTGGTCGTCCTGTGGGCGGCTCCATTACTTAAGCCTGTTCCGGCGAGACAAGCACTGATACAACAATCACGATGGGTGCAGGCTGTTACATAATGCCCCCTAAGAATTCCGCAGTGAATGCCAGGGAATTTTCTCATTGGTTGATAATGCAACCGGCTAGACGCCTATTTGCCAATATACCAAATAGGCCTTAATTAACATCTTGCCCTTATGCCTCAAAACCTATATAGTCAGCTAATGTACTAAACAAGCCTAAAATATCCGCTATATAGGTTGAAATCATAGCAAACTACCCTAAATTATCCACCTGCCCTTATGCCTCAAACACTATATAGTGTGCCAATATACCAAATAGGCCCTAAATAACAACTTGCCCTTATGCCTCAAAACCTATATAGCCAGCTAATATACATAACTACCCTAAAACATCCACCTGCCCTTACGCCTCAAACACTATATAGTGTGCCAATATACCAAATAGGCCTTAAATCACATCTTGCCCTTATGCCTCAAAACCTATATAGTCAGCTAATTTACTAAACGAGCCTGAAATATCCGCCTGCCCTTATGCCTCAAACACTATATAGGTTGAAATCATAGCAAACTGCCCTAAAATATCAACTTGCCCTTATGCCTCAAACACTATATAGTGTGCCAATATACCAAATAGGCCCTGAATAACAACTTGCCCTTATGCCTCAAACCTATATAGCCAGCTAATATGTAACTACCCTAAAATATCCACCTGCCCTTATGCCTCAAACACTATATAGTGTACCAATATACCAAATAGGCCTTAAATAACATCTTGCCCTCATGCCTCAAAACCTATATAGTCAGCTAATGTACTAAACAAGCCTAAAATATCGGCCTGCCCTTATGCCTCAAACACTATATAGGTTGAAATCATAGCAAACTGCCCTAAAATACCAACTTGCCCTTATGCCTCAAACACTATATAGTGTGCCAATATACCAAATAGGCCCAAATAACAACTTGCCCGCATGCCTCAAAACCTATATAGCCAGCTAATATCCTAAACTACCCTAAAACATCCACCTGCCCTTACGCCTCAAACACTATATAGTGTGCCAATATACCAAATAGGCCTTAAATAACATCTTGCCCTTATGCCTCAAAATCTATATAGTCAGCTAATGTACTAAACAAGCCTAAAATATCGGCCTGCCCTTATGCCTCAAACACTATATAGGTTGAAATCATAGCAAACTGCCCTAAAATATCAACTTGCCCTTATGCCTCAAACACTATATAGTGTGCCAATATACCAAATAGGCCCTAAATAACAACTTGCCCTTATGCCTCAAAACCTTTATAGCCAGCTAATATCCTAAACTACCCTAAAATATCTACCTGCCCTTATGCCTCAAACACTATATAGTGTGCCAATATACCAAATAGGCCTTAAATAACATCTTGCCCTCATGCCTCAAAACCTATATAGTCAGCTAATTTACTAAACGAGCCTGAAATTTCCGCCGGCCCACATGCCTCAAACACTATATAGGTTGAAATCATAGCAAACTGCCCTAAAATATCAACTTGCCTTTATGCCTCAAACACTATATAGTGTGCCAATATACCAAATAGGCCCTAAATAACAACTTGCCCTCATGCCTCAAAACCTATATAGCCAGCTAATATCCTAAACTACCCTAAAATATCCACCTGCCCTTACGCCTCAAACACTATATAGTGTGTCAATATACCAAATAGGCCTTAAATAACATCTTGCCCTCATGCCTCAAAACCTATATGGTCAGCTAATGTACTAAACAAGCCTAAAATATCTGCCTGCCCTTATGCCTCAAACACTATATAGGTTGAAATCATAGCAAACTGCCCTAAAATATCAACTTGCCCTTATGCCTCAAACACTATATAGTGTGCCAATGTACCAAATAGGCCCTAAATAACAACTTGCCCTTATGCCTCAAAACCTATATAGCCAGCTAATATCCTAAACTACCCTAAAATATCCACCTGCCCTTATGCCTCAAACACTATATAGTGTGCCAATATACCAAATAGGCCTTAAATGACATCTTGCCCTTATGCCTCAAAACCTATATAGTCAGCTAATGTACTAAACAAGCCTAAAATATCCGCCTGCCCTTATGCCTCAAACACTATATAGGTTGAAATCACAGCAAACTGCCCTAAAATATCAACTTGCCCTCATGCCTCAAACACTATATAGTGTTCCAATATACCAAATAGGCCCTAAATAACAACTTGCCCTTATGCCTCAAAACCTATATAGTCAGCTAATGTACTAAACAAGCCTAAGATATCCGCCTGCCCTTATGCCTCAAACACTATATAGTGTGCCAATATACCAAATAGGCCTTAAATAACATCTTGCCCTTATGCCTCAAAACCTATATAGTCAGCTAATGTACTAAACAAGCCTAAAATATCCACCTGCCCTTATGCCTCAAACACTATATAGTCAGTTAAAGTACTTAACTACTTTAAGATGTCCACTTGCCCTTATGCCTCAAATGCTATATAGTGTGCCAAAACTATGGCCTTATGGTGTTTGTGGCCTAAGGGCATTTGTGGCCTAGTGGCGTTTGTGGCCTAAGGGCATTTGTGGTGTAAGGGCGTTTGTGGCATAAGGGCATTTGTGCTTTAATGCCACTTTTGTGGTATAGTGGCCCGTGGTTTGCCCTTATGCCTCAAACAGTCATCTTTTTGAGGGTTAGTGGCAAATTTGTGGCGTAAGGTCCCCACACGCCACCCCCTGGTTAAAGCGCACAGCCAGCTCTCTCTGCTAATCTTGGAAGGAATCCACCGCCGCCTGGGCTGTTTCGAATACCATTCTATCTGCTGGATCAAAGTACAAATCCACCGGTCGTGTGCTCAGGCGCGGCCTGTTGTCTCGCACCTGAGTCATTACAGGTTCAGTCAGACAGGACAATTCAGATGCCCCCAACCCTGGGTGTTCGTCCAGGTTTGGGACAGGGCCGGGTACTTTCGAATCGAACCATGCCGGTGGAGTATCACCCTGTGAACTCGAACCTGTCGAGGTAGGGCTCGCGCCCTACCCCCCACTCACTGGCGACTGGTAGGTAGTCGAATCCTTCTGTCTCTGCTGAGTTGATTTGGAGTCCCTCTATACCGAAAGCCGTTTCTTGAACTCAGTCTTCTCAGGAGACTCCGAACGGGACTTTTTACCCTTCCCTCTCGCCGGGCTACGACTAGCCCGCCTCTTCTCATCTATTTTCGCCTTTGGCGGGTCTCCTCGATATTCACAGACCCTCTAGAAGAGCTCTTCTTTCATTTTGAATTTGCTCCTAGCTTTCACCAGGGCAATCCGGCCACTCAATTTACCCTTCTTAGCATCCTGCACAAAGCAGAATGCTTCGGTCTTTACATTGATTTTCTTGAAGTCATTTTGTTATATTCCAGCAGAACTTTTTCGTGCAGGGTCATTACTTTTTCCCGTGCAGCACTCAATCCGGGACTGTGACAGTACTGTGACATGTCTGATCATCACACCCCTTCTCGGGGTAACGCAACCATCACAGGTCGCGCTATCCCTCTGTCCTTCGCAATTGGCACATTCATACACCACAGCGTGGTGGATGTGCCTTTCGCATAAATGCCGCAAAAAGCGCATCTGGGTTGGATACGTTCAGCTCGTTCCACACTCCTCTATGCAAATAGTGAACGGGCAATACCTGATATTTTATATACCAACAGTGGTAAGCCCAGCGCAGCTTCCACCGATGGTCCCTGATGTAATAAAAGTCCGGATACTTCTGGATCTGTTTGAACCATTCCTCATAAAAGCCTGATGTCAACGGATCTGACTCGGTTTCCCGCAGCCAGTCCTCATCATCACTCTCTCCATTCATATTCCGCGCGTCCGGGTAGCCGTATGCTTTCTTTCCCTTAGCGCACTCCTCGAATGATCCTGGAATAAAGTGGCTGAATTTGGCAGCACTATTTTTCCAGATACAATCAATTCTTTCGTTATTCCCCTCCTCCTCTTTCTCTGGTGGTTCCCCATCATCCATCTTATCCTCCCCCTCCGGATCAGACTTGCCGGATTCCGGATCATCTATTGTCGGCGTCTCAGGTGGTTCGGAACCAGATTCGTGTCCGGATTCCTCATCCGGACTGTCCTCTGTATCAGTAACTTTCACTGGTGACTCCTTCGTTTTGACTTTGCCAATCAGGTTTTTAACCTTTGCGGCGGCAGCAGCCTGAACAGCAGCCATTCGTCTTTTCAGAGGATCCTCACCCGAAGGTTCTGTCTTTCCTACGGTTTTGGTTACTTTCGTAACGACATTCTTAGGGACTATCATTTTTATGTCTTTCCTTGAGTCTCTCAGTTTCTTCTTTTCCTTCACCGACAGGACAGTGTGAAACACCCCCTGGTCACTGTCGGATTCAGTATCAGTTAGTGTCTTTTTCTTACCCCTTCCCTTCACACTTTTCCCTTTCGATCTCTTTACCACTCCATCTCCCTCGGTTTCGCTCTCTGTCCACTGGCTGCCTTTCTGCTTGGCCGCCTTCAGTAAAGCTTTACCCTTTCGGATGGCCGCCAACCGCTCCTTCTGCTCTGCAGCAGTTGGCTCTTCCTGTAGTCCGGGTACGTAGGCTCGAGTGGCGTAGGTACCCTCGTGAATCATCATCGAGATGATTTCATTGAGCATTTCTTCCGCGTCCTCACACTCTTTCAGACGACGAAGTAACTTGTCTCCATCCAAAGTATACAGCCGCGGAACTCTCGGGTTATTCGCTCGTTTCACCTAATCCTCACAATTTTTAGGTTCGGGTTCGGTATCCGGTTTGCGGTACAGGACATCTCCGGCGATGTCCATTCCTGTCACCCCCATTCCAGTATTGTCGGTCAGCACATACAGCAGGTTCGGTAACCGATGCTGCCGGTGTGCTATTTCGCAATCGAATATGCAGTATAGAACAACAGCCAGTTCGACGGAAGGGCTGCGTACTCCATTGGCGTTAAGAAATGTCGTACACAGTCTCTCGTTTGCATGTTCCAACACTTTCGTTCACCTTTCAAGATTCGAGCATGAATGTGTAGCTCTCTTCCATCATACCTCGACACGAACCCCTCCAGATTGGGTTCGAGCAGTGGTGTGTCCGTTCGATCCAGTCCTTGCTCTATATCCATTCCAATAATACTTTCTTCTTCCCCGGAGTTTTCTTCATTCAAAACATTCTCCTCCGTTTTAGTAATTGGCGAAATCGCCTCAGTCTCTTCCATGAACATTTCGGTCACCTCGGTAAGGGCCGATCTTTCGGGACGAGTGCCAGACGCCGAAGCCATTGTGACACTCCTGTTCTTTCAATGTATATACAATAGCAGGTACCAGGACCCTATCAACGGGCTCCTGGCTACACCACCCACCTTCTATATACCGCTGTCCAAAAATACAATCTTTATAACTTCGTTTTTGTGTGCTCTGCTACGCTTGCTCTCTCTCTCCGGGGAACCGTAAACAAATATGGTGGATCGTTGACCCGAATTGACCTTTGCGCATGTGGGCGGCTCTCGCGAGATACCGCGCATTCCACGAGACCTCATTCTTTTCCCGCGCTCGCCAAAAAGTAAACAACCCTTCACTTTCCCGCGCGTCACGCATTACGATCAGGTAATTATAGTACTGATACCCTCACTCTCCTGTAGAATTCATCTCGAGTCTTAAATGGATTTTATACGGACGGCAACTACTAATCTGCGGGATTACCTGTCCATCACCCACTGGTACATTCACAGGTAAGTTTGTTGGATTTCTGACTTTGCGGTGATCGTTCCTATACGTAAGCCGAATTACCCGGTTCCCCCGGTAATTATGACAACATTCAACTGATTACAACGTTGTGTTTCAGGTTAGGTAACAGCATCCCTCACCCTCAACCTGGGGCTGTGACAAAACCCTACCGGATTCTCTTTATACCTGACATTCCGAGACTTTCTTTGCTTTTCCTGATGTTATTGGAGATCTATTAATTTCCTTAATTTCCTGGGTCTACCCGGACCCCTATTCTCAATTACTCTATCCAAATCTCTTTTCATTTCCTCTTTCTCTTCCTGTCCCATCTTGAACATTTCGGTGGAGTACTCTCTCCCCTTCTACTGCTTCAACCGGGCTACATTTGATTTCTGATTGCTCCCGAAGGTATCTCTCATCAATACTGTATCATCACTTATTCTCTGGGTAATCCTCCACGGACCATCCCAGTTATCTCTCAGCTTGATGCCAACCAGAGGTTTGTGATATCTTGCGACTAAGTCCCCTACTGCAAACCGCCGAACCTTTAGATTAGTATCATAGCCAACCTTCTGCCATTTAGCTGTCTTCCCCAACTCTCTTCTTACCAATTCATAAGCCTTTCTGAATTGTTCTTTCAACGCCTCCACGAACATTATCTGACACGGGACATCTGGATTCATTCCAACTACTCCGAACACCAAGTCCGCGGGCATAATCAGATCCTCTCCAAATACTAATAGATTCGGAGAGCAATTCATGCTCGCATGTACCGTGCTATTGTAAGCATTGCAAACAAAGTCACATTGCTCATCCCAATCATCCATCTCCTGATTTATCAAACTCTTCAGGACCTGTAATAGGGTACGATTGAACCTTTCCACCTGACCATCACTCTGTGGTCGATACGGATTGGTGCGGGTCTTGCAAATGGCCAATTGATGACACATTTCCTGCCAAAGATTCGATTCGAACTCCCCACCTTGGTCGCTATGCAACATTAGAGGCACTCCTAAATACAGGATCCACCCTTTAACCAACATTCTTGCACACGTCGCAGCTTTGTGATCCTTCATCGGAAATACTTTCGTATATTTCGTATAGTAATCTGTCACTACCATCATACATGTATTCCCTTTCGGAGTGGTCACAAATCCTGTAATTATATCCACTGCCAGCCTTGCGAACCTCACTCCAATTAACTCCTGGGTTAAGGGCATTTTACCCAGCCCAGGTCCTGGCTTGCTCGTGCAACATTTCGGACAAGTGTCAATCCATCTCAACAGATCCGTACTCATACCTGGCCAGTAATACATCCTAGCCAGTCGTTCCAGGGACCTTTTCCTTCAAAAATGGCCACTGGTCCGATGCCCATGGCAAAAGAACATTATATCCCTCCGCATGGTAGTAGGAATAAAGGTCTGTCTTGATTTATTCCCCAGCGCATTCATTTTCCACCTAAAAATCAGCCCGTTCACGACTTCTTTCTCTGTCCATTGAGCTATTAGTCGCCTCATCTCCCGGTTCTCTAGCGATATCGCTGGATGAGTTGGGACCCTTCCTTCTTGAAGTAATATCTTCAGACGGATGGTATTCGCATCTTTCTCCTTGAAGCTCTGGATCGAGTCCTCGCCCAACTCTAGCACCACTGGGTCGAGATCTCTAAAAGGCTTCCGAACTCCCGCCATCACGGCGTTTTGCTTCCTACAATCATCACATCCGATGTTCTGACACTTCTTCACAGGGATTCGTGATAACACATCAGCGTTTACATGCTTAGCCCCCTTTCTATGTTGAATTTGGCTGTGGTCCAGTCCGAACTCCGACAGGTGTGCTAACCACCGCCCTATCATACCTTCCGCATCTTTAAAATTCAATAACTACCTCAGCGAGGAATGATCTGTTCGTAACGTAAAATCAGACCCCCACAGGAAATGCCTATATTTCTTGGTATACACTACTACAGCCAAAAATTCTCTTTTCGTTGTACAATAATTCCTTTGTGCTTTACTCATGGTGTTGCTTGCGAATGATATAGGGACTTCCTTCCCCTCTTGGACTTGAGACAACGCTGCCCCTATACTGTCATTGCTAGCATCAGTGTCTAATATGAAATGTCCATCCGCAGTGGGGTATTTCAACACAGGTGTTTCTACAAACAGCCATTTAATCGTTTCGAATGATTCCCCTTGTTCCTTCTCCCATGGGAACTTTTCTTTACGTCTCCCTGGGGTCCAGTGCGACAGACATTGTATAGGATAACTTATCCGGGAATATCAGGATAGGAAATCTCGATAATAAGAGCAAAACCCTGAAAAGGATCTTACCTCCTTCGGACTCCTGGGGATGCTCCAATCAGTCACTGTCTTAACCTTCTCCGGAATGGCCTTCACCCCTTCGGTAGAGATGATCCGTCCTAGATAGTTAATACTCTTCTGAAACATATTGCACTTCTTAGGATTCAGCTTCAATCCATTCGAGATTATCCGCTGTAATACCAACTTCAAGTTTCCCAGGCATTCATCAAATGTCTTCCCGAATATAATTACATCATCCAGATACACCAGACATTTCTTCCATAACAAGTCACTCAGTAAGGTCTTCATCATCGCTTCTAACGTGGCTGGAGCATTACACAATCCGAATGGCATCACGTTATACTGGTACAACCCTACATGACTCGAAAATGCAGTTTTCTCTTTGTCCTCTTCTCTCATACCCACCTGCCAATAGCCAGACTGCAAATCAATCGTACAAAACCATTCATTTCCACCGAGGGAGTCTATGGTCTCATCTATCCGGGGGAGCGGATACAAAGTCTTTTCAGTCAGGCTGTTCAGTTTCCGGTAGTCAATACAGAATCGGATACTCCCATCCTTCTTGGTCACCATACACACTGGACTACTCCAAGAACTGGTGCTAGGGGTTATCACCCCCTCTGCCAACATTTTTGTAATCTCTTCTTTGGCTACCACTTTCTTCGCTAGCGGAAGACGTCTGTATGGTATCTTTACTGGACTTGCCCCTTCCATGTTGATGGAGTGCAGGACTCGATCTGTTTGTCCCAAAGGTTCTCCGGGTTGCGCAAAAGCTGAGCCACATTCCATCAACATATCCCTCAGAGCATTTCTCTGCCCTTCTGTCTCCACTCCAGCTTTCTCTACTAATGTTGCCAACCCCTCCTCCATTCCTTCACTAGCCAAGACTATTCCGGCTCCTCTTTCAAAGCTACTGGTGACCGCCTCTGCGGATATCACTTCTCCCACTACAGTGCCTTTTTCCAGGTAGACGGTTTTCAAACTCAGGTTCGTTATTGGGGCCACTCCCCATGCAATATTCCCTATCAGGATGTCAGCTGATTCCAATCCCTTCTTTCCCAACACCGTCACATTTGGTTCGAACACCCCCGGAACACCCCTTTTCATCCTGCTTGAGGCTATTAAGACATCACATGCCATCCCGGGGAGTATTTTCACCGTCTGTACCACACTCGCTACACCACTTACTTCTCGTGCCAGGCATTGTTTCCTGTTTTTATAAGGATTAGTCAATTTTAACACTCCACTGAAGGGGTCCAATTTCGCCCCGTATAGGGAAGCGAAATCCATCCCTATGATCCTGTCGTCCTCAATCCCGGCAACAGTCGGGGAAATGATATATTCCCTTCCGCCTACCAAGATGACCATACAAGTCCTACCAAACGTTCGTATCTTGCTCCCTTCGGCCGCACATGCATTTACACTCGTTATGAGGTCATCATCCTTGTTCGACACCAGATCGAAGAACCTTTTTGACATAGCGGAGTGGCTAGCTCCGGTATCCAATAAAAATTCCCCCATTCTGCCGTTCACAGTTACGGACACATACCATCTCTTTCCTCCCATCATTGAGGGATTAATTGCGAACCGTTTGACATCGTCTGTCATGTCAAAATTGAATCCGAATCCATTCAAATAGTCCGGACACGGATGACCTTGGGGAAGGCGGACCCCGCCGATCCGGGATAGTTCCTCTATCCAACCTTCTTCTTTATTGGTGATTGGTTTCCCTTCTTTGCTCTCCCTGGCAATTGTCTCATCAATACCCCGATGTTTCCGGCTTTTTAGCATTTCCCATGCTGCTGGGCGGACACATTACAGACTCCCCTGTCGCGTTCGTATGGATCGCATCATGGCATACTCTTTTAGGGGTTGTCAGTTTGCCTTCATGGACAACCCCTTCTCCGTCTCCTCCCATTTCGGTTCTCTCCAGACAGGTTTCTCTGCTGTACATTCGGATTCTTTCCTCGTCCGAGCTATCACTCGAGTCACTATTTTCCATAGTGGCCGCGTGTGCGGATGCTACTCTATGGTTGGGTATGAACCCGTACAGTAAACGCTTCTTCTTTTCATGCTGATCGATAGCTAAGAAGAAGTCCACCATGGAATACCCCAAAGCTGTGTGTGGCTGCAGCTACCAGTTGGTCATAGTCCCTGGATTCTCCATAAGTCATTCGCCAATCTTCCACCGCTATCCGTCCCGGACCTTCACTCAACCATTTGATGAGGGGACCCAAGGAAGCTTCTTTGTCCCAACCATGATAACGGTTATCGTCACAGAAGTCTTGTTAGCTTTCCTTCCAATTCTCTCCATTAAAACGCCGAGGAGTTCGAACAGGCTTCCGAGCGCTGTTATGACTCCATACCAGACAATCAGATTGTCTCCGACTCCATTCCATAATTTCTGATTCATCCTCTCGAGTCCGGCTGCAACAGTCTATCCCAATCCCTTAAATACAGGGATCGGATTCCACTATTGCGGCGATCCTCGGGCCCATTGAAGATCGTTTTGTTAATTTTCGTGGGTCCGGTACTGGTCTTGGGGTCCCTCCCCTTGGATTCGGACCCGTGTACTCCGGACTGGGTGGATAACCCCGGTAGGAGCCTGGGTCCGGAACAGTATCTGCTCCCCCTCCTGTGCTGGATCCACCCCCATACGACCCTGGGTTCGGAACAGTCCCTGCTCCCCCTCCTGTGCTGGATCCACCTCCCCCGTACTTGGGCTGCTGCCCTTCATCCTGTCCGGCTCCCGGTATGGGTGCTCGGTATTGGTAGGTTATGTTATATATCGGTGGAGGCGGTACCGTATAATTGTGGCCTGCCAAGGTATCATCCGCGAATGAATGCAGGGAGCCATAGCTATGCTTCATTCTTTTGGGTGGGATCTCAGTCCTAGTATCATGGTTACCCGAGATCTCTTTCTCCTCCTTTCCCCCATAGGTTACCTTTCGGTCGGGCTCAGTCGCGGTAGGCTTCCCTCGATTCCGTTCATATTTTCCGTCCGAAACGGTTCCCCGTGTTTCCAGCGGATCTTCCGGTTTCGATATCGGACTAGGGGTGGACGCCACATGCTTGTCTTGCCCGAGCCCCTCATCCCTAGCTTTCCGGCCACTAGCCTCCTTCTCCCTACGGGTCTCCTCCACCTGTAGCTCATAGGCCAAGTAGGTGTCATTTATTTCCTCCTTCTTCTTCTGTAGAGCCTCTAAGTCAGCTTTCATTTCAACTCGAGCTTGCTTTAGAGCCTCCCGTTCCTGTTCGAATTGTTCCCGCATCGCTTGGCCGGACTGTTCCTCTTTGGAGAAGTCCGCCTTGATTTTATTCACCTTCTCAAACTGTCGATCGATCTCGATCTCGTAGGTGTCCCGAAGGTCCCGTGATTTGCGGGCCTCTTCTTTATCTTTCTGGAGTTAAACCTGTTCCTCTGTCAAATGATGCTGTACACTTTTAACCTGTTGCTGAACCTTGGCTAGCTGAGAGGTTTAGAGCGCCAATTGCTGTTGTATGTACTTTTGATCCGCCTGAATCCTACCTTTGGTTTCTTTCAATTCCTCTGCTTCTTTCTGGTTCTGGGCTCTTACCCTCGCTCTTTCCTCTCCCAGGCGGATCAGATCCTCATTCATAGCAGTATACAGATCCCTCATCTCCTCTTCCTCTGCTTTCAGCTATTCGCAGTAGGCATCATAGTCAGGGATCTGTCGGCCTCTCCGGGACAGGTCCCTTTCCATGTGTCCGAGGTTGGGTTTGGAGGGTAGCAGATCTGCCCATGGATTCCCTTTGAAAGGGTTGGTGCTCGGATTGGTGCTCACTGGTGTATATTCTCCCGGAGTTCGAAAAACCAGACTCCCCTTTTGAGATCCTCTCTTGTCCGGTGTATGCAACCGGGCCGTGGCATTCCATACCTCATTTATTTGGGCCACTGTAAGGTCCAATTCCCCATCCTCCAGGTCGGGCCTGGATCCTTCTTCCCCCCCCTTCTTTGACTGAGCCTCTGCCAGGATCAGTCCGCTATCTCTTCTAGAAAAATCCTGGTCACGGCACCAGTGTAGAGTTTGTCTTTATGTAATTCGATAAATAAGGACGCAAACCGCAGTTTTCTTGTAGAGATGCAAAGAAGGAAGTTTATTATGACTTCAACCCCGTACAAACAAGCTAACAGTCGGAGACCTGAGAAGGTCTGCCAGAGCAAGGGGGTGAGGGCAGCTTTTATACTGATCACCTCCGACCGGGATGCCCCCTGGCTCCGGCCTTGCGAACTACGCAGTAGGTGTTCGACTATATAATATTAGTGTCCCTACAAAAGCTTGTTACTTTCAGGCATCTGCTACACTGGTCCTATGCAGGACTGATCTTAAACAAGTTTAGTACCTCCTTAGAACATGGTGATTTAGTTTTTTTTCGTTTTAGTGAGTTCTGTACAAACTCTTTTATTTCAAAGTTTTACATATGACAAGCAAATGTAATGTTTTCATTTGTAAACAGAAGCAAAATGGGTTTAGTAAATCAATGAAATGGCCAGGATGTCTATTTAGTCCATGCAAGGTTGTGTTGCACATAGACTGGTTATTTCTGGATGTCTCAGTGGGATTCTTCTCCTACCTCTGATCTGTCTTCCTCTTTAGTCTACACCCCAACATACTGCCTATTCCCATAACATTGTATGTGCAAGTTTCACCCAGCACTCCCCGAGACACAACAGACAGGCGGTGTATATATAGGATATGATCCATCCACCTCTCACTGTATTGTCCACTCTCCCTTCCTGCACCTTGACACATTCTATACCATTTGTATATCTGGGCTATCCTGCTGTAGGTCACATAAAATACGACACAGCTTCTTGAATCATTTTTGAGAGTGTTGTGACTGACGGTAAAGTGTAGCGCAGCGGGCTACCTTGGAACCAATTTTTGGGAATACCGGAATTGACACTTCTCTCGGGAGGGTGGGAAAGGTCCACAATGATTCTTCTAGAATTTGTGTCTTTTTTGGGCCTAGTCATAATAGGGCTGGTCTTGGTGAATGGGTCCATTGGGTCCTTATTAAAGGGGCCCATGAGGGAGTCTAGTTCACACTCTTTTTACACAAATTTGTCGACATGCGCCACATGGTCAGTCACATCAGGGTGATTTGTATGGGACTGTTGTGGGAATTCAGGACGTGTGTACGAGCTTGGCCAACCGTATTCTAGGAAAACAGGGATGTTTTTGTCATGGTAATCAACCAGCTATTCAGACCATTTTGGAATTTTGAATTTGGTTTGAAGGGGGATTCTTGCGCCCATGTAATTTGGAACTGCGTATTCCCTGACTCGGTTATATATGTCCAGGTCAGAGTGGTGGATTCCCCGGCCATAGTCTGATAGAGTGGGCCAGATTTGATCAAGTGTCAACTTAAAGTCTGATGGGCCTATCAGTTGGGCGTGCGGGCAATCTGCAGTTATGTGGAGCGGGGCGTTTACTACATATGATGTCTGTTTGTGAGTGTCAGTAACTTGGTGAGTGTTAACTGCCATGTGTATGTGTTCATTGTGTGGGGTGATATTACCTGCTTGTGGTTGTTGATTTGTTACAGTGTTTTCACATGAACCATTTTTTAGAGTGTCACCGAGACCCGGGTAAGAGGAGTTGTAGTACACTTTTGGGAGTGCAGGAGGGTCTGCTCTACCTGGGTCACAGCATACCTGGTCGTGTATGGTTGGGTCACTGCATATTTCATCAAACAACATATAGTCATCACAAATACACACGGGTACATACATGGTGTTAACATCGTGGACTGGCAGGGGGACCTGTAGATCCTCTACTTCACAGTGGGGGGAGTCATAGATTGGGTATTCATTCACAAGTAAAGAGTCACAATCAAATTTTTCCGCTGCACTGTAAATGGGTTTATAAACAGGGTCCACGCTGCCACTGCCACTCCCGCCGCCTACTTGGGCACTGGTTCATTTCTTCAGTGTCATCATTTTGCTTGTTGACCGCAGTGTCAGCAGTGAGAGGGTTGCGGGTTGCCAGGTCTAGCCTCATGATTTCTATCTTATGGGTGTCATGCCATGTAAGGTCAGTGGTGGTGGCTATCTTGGTGATAACCTGCTCACTCCAGTGCCTAACATCATGCCACTTGTACTTTGCGGCATGGTCCACTACAGTTGCTATATGCAGTCTCAAAGGCTTAAGGTTATCAGGGGGGTTGAGGGGAGACTCGTGGGCCTGGAGGAGTCCCCATATGTACTCAAATTCTGACAACTCTCCAAGCCCAGTTTTCTCCATCTTATCACCCCTCTTGACGTAAGTGTGCGCATACATAAAGTCATTTTTACCTTTTGCTGGTTGAGACATAGCGGTAGCTGCAGTGGACATGATCTTGGCCAGCTGTAAACCGACAGCGGTGGCGTCAGTGGGCTGACTCTCCGGTGGGTCGTCAGGTGGGGGAGTGGGCTCGAGGGCGACATCAGGTTTCAGTTTTTTCAGAATAGGGCCAAGGTCAATGAGTGTTTGTTTGATCTCACCCAACGTCTTTTCGGTCTCCCTCTTCCACTTCTTGTCGTCATCCTGCTCCTTCTTCGTGAGGCCGAGCCGGCGCGCCTTCTTGGCGGGGCCGCCTTCCTCAGTGGAGTCGGTGCCGGCAGCTTCGTCGGTGAGGTGGCGGTGTCCACGGCCGCCGCCGCCTCCTGCTCCGCCGGGTGCACCTCGACCTCTGCCCGTCATAATACACACTTAAAATTATTCCTACCGCCTTATACGCTCACTTCTTCCACACAAATACTCCCTACTTCTTTCAGGAGATAAATGGTGTAAGATAGCTAGAGCGAGCAGCAGAAACGAAAAGCGTGTGGTCGCGAGCTCCAGAAGTTGACAGTGATCGATGGTTTGCAAAATGGCGCCGGGTGACGCGGTCGCTCATGAATATCAATTAGGTTAGTTCAGTGGCCTCTCATCAGGGGGATTATTGAGGCACTGAAAGGGGGGTTCGCGCCTTTCATTTAACGCCCCATGTACCATGAGGTCCCCATGTCCCTACTTGAACTAACATAGCATATAACAAAGAGGGAGAAGAAAAGAGGGAGGAGCAGGGTAGAAAGAAAGGAAAGAGAGGCAATGAGGGAGTTGGGGAGGAGAGGGACAGAGGGATATATAAGAAGTATTAAAGCAGGGGATGGGGGAGCCAGACTAAAGAGAAAGGAACATGGGCAGACAAGAAGAACAGAGGATGGAGAGAGTGACAGAGTGACTATTACTTGCAAGATCAGGAATGTTTGGGTCTGTATTTATGGCAGGAAAAATACTAGCTACAACAAAGAATCTCTACCAGTGTCAATATTTGTCTTGATGTTCAAAAGGTAATAGATGTAACAGGCAGCTGATTTGAGTAATATTCTTTAAAGTTGTCCAAATAGTTACCAGACCAACCTTGAACTGATTGTCGTGTAACATTTTGTGGAAGGGAAGAGGGTCAGAGAAATCATCAGTAAGTATCACAAATCTCCAAGTGGGTTAAACTTAATGGTCGCCTCTTGCATCTGAGACAAACAAATCTAAGACAAAAGCAGTATGTACTGCCTAATTCCATCCCCATGTTTAAACAGCCTGTGGTTGCTGTGGGGATTTCCTTGTTCTGAGAAAGACAACTCACAGGGCTCAGGTGCTTCTATCTTAGTTGGGACTTTGAGTTAAAGACAATTTCATAATGTATCTGTAGACTGGATGTATTAAAAATGTCTTGTTTTGTTTAATAAGTATTCTGGTAGATATACTGATGGTAAACTCTAAGGTGTTCAGGCTAATTTAATGAGTACATTGACATTGCGTTTTTCAAGTGGAGCATATAGAGGAGATCTTAAATAAGAGAATTCTGAAAGAATCATACCTGTAGTACTATTAGAACATGGTTAAATCTATGTTTCTTTGCAAAAAGTAAGGGGTTTTGGCCGGACAAGAGAGCCCTGTCTAACCGTGCAGTGGACTGGTCCAGAAATAGCCCACCCCTGTTGTAGTGCATATGGTGGGAATCCAGGTGAGTGGAGGGTGACTTAAATAGGGAATGTTCTACCTCTCAGCAAAGGTAGATCCACATATGTGTAAATTCGCTGGCTATTTCTTTTTCAATGCAAAGTTCAATTCACAATTAGCCTCTAACGAAATTACATTCTAGTACATAGTGTGTCTAGGGAGTTACCAATTACTATAGTACCATAATGTGAGCCTGCACAGGCAGCACACACATCCTAGTTCCTTCTTACTCCTTGATATAAAACTACCAATAAAAATGTACAAATTTTTCAAGAAATCAAACATTGTGTAGGTTGAAACCATAGCCTTCAACTGGTTTGAACAAATGTGTTTTTATTTGGGTTGATTAGGCATAAATGAGAGGTTACTGTGAAGTGAATGCCTAATAGCTGAATGTCTGTGCCGTGGCTGGGCGGCCTGAACGGCCTATAAACTCAGAGACATGCCAATTACTAGTTTGACAAGGCCCTGCAAGGGTCCTGGTGCACCCGTCTGTTTGTTATGTACTGGATATACTCCTGGGGATTGAGAGGCAATATCATTGATCATGATCAATATAAGCAAAGGCCGAAACATGGGGGTGCGGGGATGGAGCCCCCAAATTATATGACAGCAGCGCTAACTTTGTCTAATGGGACAATGCCTCACAACCATTGACCTTATTAAGTTGGCTATTCTGATATTTCAAAAGAAAAAAAAGAAAAGAAAGAAGAAAGAAAACAGGGGTGCAGGGGCAGAGCCCCTGATTTATACAACAGTACCACCAACTAAACAGCACTCTTTACTTTGTCTAATGGGACAATGCCTCGAAACCATAGGCCTTAGTTAACAGGCTCAAACACATGTGGCTGTGTGGTCCTCCTGCTAGGGCACAGGGTACTTTTTGTTGGGATTGGGACAATTGTGGTTCAAACCCCTCAATATTTTTAAATAATATTACTCATTGGTCTCAAAAGGCAGAAGCAGTACACATACTATTGGGTGATGAGTATCAGTTCATGAGTCCCTATGAAGCAGTTGGTTAGCTGTTGTGCTCAATAGTTCTGAGGTTGTGGGTAGGGATCCTGCTAGATACCCTGGCTCTCAAAGACAAAAAGAGCTCTTAAATATAACTAGGTTGGTGTGCAGTGATAAGTAGAGAAACAAAGACGTCATGTCCAGTCTCCGTGAAAACGTGCCGGACACCGGCTATAGCCGGCTAAAAGGCTGCTGGACTGGCTGGACTGGTCCTACTGCCGGTCCAAATGACTGGTTGGATCTTTGGCTACATGTCAGATTTTACGGCAAAAAATTGTACATAATACTTTGTTATACAGGAAAGATGTATTTATTCAATGTAAATTCTTGCATTATGAATGTTTTATGAGATATGAAAATTGCCCTCAGGTATCCAGTCCTGCTAAAATCAAGCCGGTCCTGCAAAATAAAAGGTTTGCAGGACCAAATGTCCTACATGGCGAAAAAGTTTTCACGGAGACTGCATGTCAGTGTTGATATTAACCCTTTAAGGACAGATGTTGCTAAAAGAGAACACAGAGGGAGTGTCTCAACCCTGTAGGGTCGGCATGATGCTTCAGTTTGACATCAGGGCTGCATTCATGCATCATTATGGTAGTTGTTAAAATGTCATGAGAAACCTTTGTTGCTACCATGGCTTATGATTGTATTTGTTATGAGACTGTACTTTGAATTGATCACTCCATGGTTAAACACTTGCTGATAATACAAACAGGGTTTCCCCTTGTCTTTCCACCCCTTTTCTGACCTGTTAAACAAGTCCACACAATATGCAGACATAGACAACATGTTTCAGTAAGTAGACACAGGCACCTCAGACCATGATGGATCTCTCCTGCTGTGACACAGTCAATAACCAGGGTCCAGTTTACTGAAGGTCACTAATCTCCCATTCATCATAGACAGGTGCTGTGATGACACGCCAACTGGACAACTGCCATAATCTATTAATCTATAGACCATTTCTACTCATCTCTGCTCATTGATCCTGGGATGGTAGCAGCAAAAACAGATGAGCATAGAGGCGTGTCTGCACATCAACCCTTTAGGGATAGCAGTCATGGCCTCATGTTGACATGATCCATGAATGCAGCATCCTTGAGTAATTTGTGTCAAGCAATATATAAAATGTAACTACTCTTCATCAAAACAGATTAGCTTAGATGTAGGTTGAGCTTTTTTTTACAGTAGAAATTGTATTTAGCTTTTTAATCCATGAACTGTGCTCATGTATGACTAATGTTTTCTTGCACATCACAGGCTAACTAGAATATAGATTATCAATGGTGCCTCAAAATAGATTAGTGTAGTCGATGATGCTTCAGCCCGCTTATATTGATGACCACAAACATGACCCTTTGTTTGTAGATTGGTATCAGGTGACAGGGCAAGCACCAACATACTCTGTGCGTATTAACATGAATCAAACATTCTCTCATTCCAAATTACCATCACACTAAGTAATCACCATATTGTATGACACCTAGTATAAAGCCTCCAACTTTGTACTCATCTCCCCTTGTGATATGTGTGTTCATTGGTATAGAATGACATGCCTAACCAACATGAAACAGGGTAACAGGAATTGAAGCAATCTCACAGACAACCATGCTAAGCCTACCACATAAATAGAGTAAACCCCCAACTACATCAATTATCATGATATTAACCATACAATTGATTCTATAAGTCTTTGTATATTCACAAACTTTGCAATTGACTGAATATCTGTCAATTTTTGATGATTTCAGGCACTAAAACTGTGTAAAACTGTTGGCTTGCCATAGCTCTCCCCTATTTTCTTTTTGGAAATATCCTCTGCTTTTATGTTTTGATTCAGTTTCATCCACCTCACTTATCATTTTTTCCTAGAGGCCTAAGGGTAATATCCCCATATTTTGAATTTATTTTGTATCCTTTTACACACAATCTTCCCATTTGACATCTTTTGAGCTGGATTTTATGTAGTGTAATCGCACTACCACTTCAAGCCAGAAGCAGCTGATCCAATGCTTTAAATAATGTTTCCCAAAAAACAAGCAGTGAGTTATTGTATTAAAAAGTTTACTATTCTGAGACATGTTGGGGGCATCTCAGTTATTGTATTAAATGGTGGAAATGTAGGACAACGTTTCCCACACAGATAAGATATTGATTTCCTCATCTCTCAGACAGTTCATCATATTTGCATTATAATGCCTTGATCGGGGCCTGGTGTATATCAGATGCACATCATCCCGTGCCCATCTGCTGACAGGTCAAGGGGAGAGGTCACTTATTGTGGAAATTACACTTGGTAAAGACTGGGCAGCCAGGGATAGGGATTGGGATTGGGAATGGGCAGTGAGAGAGGAGCAGACAGAGAGCTGTAAACATTAAGGTATGAAGTAAAATATACATTTAAAAAAAGTGAATAGATACTAGACCGTCATAATATGAGAGAGGGATTGTAGAATGGATCAATATCACTCACAGTTGTTTTCTTTTATAAAAGAATACTATCATCTAAAGGTACTCAGTAAGTTGAAACAGGATGATCCAATCATCCTTTCAGGTACTGCTTGCTTAACAGAGGCCTTTCCCATGTTTGGTGGTGAGAGATTTTTGTTTTAAGTGGTTTGTATGCAACCCACACATTGCGGTACAGGAGTGCAGATGGTGTACAGTAACACAGTGCTGTAGACTCTGGGTGGTTGGTGTGTACTTAAGCAGGTCAGGTACTGAATGTAAACTCACTGTATGTATACTGTACAGGAATGCAGAAATGAAAAAAAATGTCCATGTAGTTTAACCCTTTAAGGAAGGCATCATGCCCTTATGCATCATGCCCTTGGTCGTCATGATCTATGAATGCAGCCCTGGCAAGTAACCTGCCAGTGCTACATTCATGCATCATGCCGACCTTATGAGGTTGAGACACTCCTGAAGCGTCGGCATGATGCTCCAATGTAGCCCCAGCAAGTTACGCAGCGGGCTGCATTGGTGCATCATGACGACAAATATCTTGTTTTAGCGACATCTGTCCTGAAAGGGTTCAGGCTAGTGCTGCTGGACATCAAGCAGTTATCTCGTCTCAGCTGAATATCAGAAGTGCTACTGCATACAGATGTTGGATATCAGTGCTGGTAGATAGAGGATTGGTTGAGCAGATTGCTATATACATGTATACATACCTTGCAGAAATGAAACAGCTATACCACAATTGTATCTCAAATGGTTAGCTGAGCCCTTTTACGTGGGTGTAAATCATGTATTCTTTGGAACCTGAGAGTTGATAAGGTGTTTGAAGTAGGTGATGAGGTTACTCATATGAACTGACAGGTTAAGTCGAGTTTGCATTTCAATAAGTAACAGCTTTCTGAAAGTAAGAATGGACAGAATAGGTTACCTTGTGCGTATCTGATAAGTTTATTTTTGAAGTACCATAATAATGGTCTACATTCAGAATCTATCGTTGTTAAGTTTTCAAGGTTGTCTATTTAGTTTTTGCTCAGATTCCTATCGGTTCTTGTTCCATGTATTTATACTGATCATTAAGAAGACTGCCATAAAACCGTGTGATGCTGATGCTGTAGTTAAAAGGCTTTTAGTGTCCATTATTACTCTTCATGATGAAGCTAGCAAACCAAAAACAAATATGATGAGAAATCTATAACCATCAAAACAAGATGTGTACGACTCATTAACTGTCCATCAGTGAGAGTGAGGTTCTGAAAAAGTTTTAGAAAGCTTCTAAAAAGTCCAGCTTGATTTAGAATTAGAGATTGCTGCCACAACTAGATGAGTGTCCTGATGGTATCCACTCACAACCAAGAAAAACACAGCAGGGCTCAGACCCTACATCCGAGCAGCAGAGGCAGGCAGATGAATGGTACCTTGACCTGTCACTCAAGTAGCAGCTAATTATGATCCCAGTCAGACAGCAGAGACGGATTGAGCTAATCAGGAGACAGCCGGGTATTGACCCGACACGGGGCTGATCTGAAGCTGCCCCTAACCACTACAGGTGGCTGGACGCAGAATCAACTGCTCTTAAAGCCTGACTAAGCACTTTGTGCAGACATGCTAAGGCTACCGATGTCACCCTCACTTATCAACCTTAGTCATCACCTGTTAGCCCTCCAAATCCCACTCCTTGGCCTACTATACCTTGATCGAAACATTTCTTTGAGGAAGATTTATCTATTCACTGCAATATGCTAACACCATGAAGAGGTGGGTATTCCATTTCTCATTTCATTTGTTATTTATGCATGTCAGAGCTCTAGAATTTGCTATGCATCGAGTAATGAGATTCATAGAATTTGTCCCAAGACATTTGGAATTTGTCCCAAGACATGTGGAGTTTTGAAAATAAAAGATGTTCAAAGATTTCATGTAGCATTTTAGTACCTGAGATGGATGAACTTTATTTTCTTCAAATTAGAAATACTTTCCGTTTTATCAAACTGGATAACATTTATTTCTTACAGGGTTTGGGGATGAAGGATTCATCAATTTCCTATCACAGACTCTCATTTTTGCTATCGATGTACATAATTATGTCACACCAATGTGCCTGAAATTAGGATCAGGTACAATAGAAGTCCCTCACATCCTTGACCTTTCATCCACTCTCTCCCTGTCAACCCCATACGCTGGGGATGTAAGCTGGCATCCTGTGTTGTATGGTGCAGGGCCCTTGGGACAGTGTTCCAGTGTAATTAACCTTTCATGAAGGTTATCTGTCCCTGCAGGCTGCTAGCCCAGCATACAGTAGCCCCTACCCTCACACAGTCTGATAGCGCATACTTCTGAGACATAGTAACCTATCTTAGTCATCAAAGGCTTCCTAATAAGAATTTAGTCAACCAATCATTTCTAAAATCTCAAAAATAGAGTTGCGCCTTATTCAGAGCATGATTGCTCACTTTGCCAGGGGTCTTGGTAGAAATAGGAACAAACTGAACACTCACCTAGTTGCGACAGGAATCTGTAGAGGTCCCTTAGCTACTGATGACTTCAGAAGTCAGGGATAAATTAGGTTTCAGCAGGACCTTAACCTATTTGTGTCAGGAGTGTTACCTTGCATCCTGTGTAAGGCCCACATTCTTTTGTTGCTACGAATTCTATGTGAACAGAAGCCATTTGTTGGGAACTGTCAGGAAACACCCCTCACTGTATGATGGTGGTAGCTCTTTATCCATGGAATTAAATGAATAATGTGAACATAATCATGCAGCACTTGCAGCACAGAATCATGTCTATAAAGCATTGTATCTATAAAACTGTGGATCGATGAAATAAATCCAAGAAGGTAAGTTAACCTTATACTCCATCACAGTAAGTTCTAAACTGATATCTTAGTAGGATGGAGCTAAAGAGAAAACTCCATTTATTGTATAAAGTACTGATATAAAAGATATATGGTCTAGTACTTTTATAGCCACCTTACTGGATGATGTTTACAGCTTCGACATCTTTGTCTGCTCAATGAGACCAAAAATGCCTGCTTACTGTCCTCTTTATATCTCTAGAACATAGTAACCACCCTCAGGGAGTGGTCATTTTATAACAACAGGGGGGGGGGGTTGGTGGATTTGGACCCCTTAAAGGGGGGTGATTGTACAACCACTATCTGTGTCATAACCGCTATCTGTGTCAATAACATATAGAGGTTGACCATCCAACCACTATCTGTGTCAAAAAGATGCTAACTGTAGTAACCGTCCAACCGCTATCTGTAGTAATGACCGCTATCTGTGTCAACTTCTTCTACACTGTGTTTCATGGTCTATAGGCACATCCAACCTCTATCTGTGTCAATAGACGCTATCTGTGTCATATGAGCAATTTCTATCAAAGACTCATACCAAGCATGTACACACCAATTACCATGCGGGACACGAGGGAGGGTCATTGTTTAATGGGGGGAGGGGGCAACAAATTCGGACCCCTTGAGGGAGGGGGGTAGACAGAAAAAAGTGGATCACTATTGGGGTGTATGAGGCCAGACAATTTTGCCATGCCCACACTAAAATTCAAAGACCCCCCCCCTAATTTAATATGAGTATTGAGAAATGCAATCATAAAAGATATATGGAGGTAAGAAATCTTTTCCAGCAAATGGAATGTGGTTTTATCCATGGTTAAGTAAATAGTTTTTGAGTCAGCTCTATGGGCTGTACACTCGATCCACCAGCTGGGAGTGCCTTGAGATTTTGGGGAACCTGAAATCTGTCAGTGGACCCACTTAGTGTTCTTTGCTCTTTGATAATATTACGATCCTATTGCCGAAAATATTATAGGCTCCATGAATTGTATGCCCCTGACCCCTGTGGATTGATGAATTCTCTTTGAGGGTGAGAGTGGGGTGAAATTAGTGGGCGAGATTTCCAGGGGGATTTCTGGCCTTTTCTTCATTGCCTGGCTCCCCAAAGTATCGTTGATACATATCGTGGTGTTATCACAGATAGTGGTTGGTAGAGCAACCGCTATCTGTGTCAAGGTTAGAAAATATACATGAGAGTACTGTGGCCACTATACCCTGCCCTAGCCTGATGTCCTGCCCCACAATTGATCTACACCTGTGCCCTGAGAATATTTTGACCTTACCTGACCTTTCCTGGCTGTCCTACCCTACCCAATAGTAAGGTTGATACAGATAGCGGTGACTGTGTTACTACAGATAGTGGTTGGTAGAATAACCGCTATCTGTGTCAAGGCTATAAAATGTTTGGAAGTTCTGTGTAACGTTTTTTTAACTTTTATAAGCAAAGAACTGATGTCAACAATAACAAAAAGGACTATTTGACACTTTTCTCACAAAATTGGCCATTTTCAGGAAAATTGCATCTCCTATGAGCTTTTACCTTTATCCCAAAAATTTACTTTCTTCAGGGACGTTTGTAATTTTTCTCTCCGAATTAAATATTTTTGGGAAAGTCGTCTCTGTGATTTCCCCCCCCCCCACCCCACAAATTTGGCCATTTACACGGAAATTTGTCTTTTTTAAGATTTTATATTTTAGTGGCTGTACAGCAGCCATTTTCTGGAAATTTTCAGATAAATTGATTTTTTTGTGATTTCCCCTTTTCTCGCCAATTTGGCCATTTTTTTAAAAGGTATTGACTTTTTCAAGATTTGGAAGTTTTTCTCCAGAAATTGGCCATTTTACAAAAAATTGATGTTTTCGTAAGTTTTTTACCCCTTTCTCCTAAAATTGGTCATTTTTAGGGAAATTTACTTTTTTTCATTTTCTTGCAAATTTGGCCATTTTTAAATATGTAAGTTCTTCAAGATTTTTTTTCATTTTTTAAATTTTATTTTAGATCTGACCCTCATAGGCTTCTGTCCCAAACTCCCTACAGTTGTTATATATCCACAAACCCAATGTGTTACAAATACACTATCAAACCATTTTTGACACACTTAGTGTAAGGAGAAATACTAGACACAGATAACACCTTGTTGATACACTTAATTTGACACATATAGCGTTTTTTTGACACAGATAGCGGTTGGATGGTCGACCTCTATATGTTATTGACACATATAGCGGTTATGACACAGACTCTATAGTGGTTGTACAAAAATAATTCTGACCCCTCTTGAGGGGGGGACCAATAAATTGCACATCTTTTTGATGAAAAGGACTGTGTGTTACTATAGCTCAAAGGGGTCGGTTGCGCAGGATTTCAACTTGCCTGAGGGAGAGGACCAAAAATGTTTTAGCAAAAGCATCTGGCTGACCCAATGGGATTGATACACTCCTAAATAGTCAGCATGATGCACAAAGAAAGTCATGATGATTTCTTACTAGAACTGCATTCAAACGTCATGACAACAGAGGGTATATTGACAGAATTTGGTTGTTAGTGGGTCTTTGAGTTGAAATCAGCTTTTCACCACTGGACCTCGAGAGGCCAATAACCAAATTCTTACTTTATCCTGCGAGAAAAGGGGCCAAGGGTCAAGGTTTTAAATGATCAAAAGGTGAAGTGAAATAATCTTTCAAATCATGCAACAATGCACATATCTAGATCCTCTGTGAACCCCCTTCAGGGCCCTAATGTGCGGAGCTCTTGGACACAGAATTGGGTCCTGTTGCCAAGGGCTACAGGGAATAGTTGAAGTCGGCGCATCTGATAGGGCCAGTAAATGGACATTTTGCTCCTGTTCAAAGTGAGAATAACTTAAATGTAAGTTGGAGACGAAGAACATTGATACACTTGTTTTTAAGTGTCAGTTTGAAAGAGTTTGCCCAAATATTTAGATTATTTACCCCATCTAATGGACACCCACAACTATACAGTACTTTCTCCTGACTGACTTTACTGTGAGACTGAACAGCGGCTTCTCTCCACTCAATTAATTTCTTAAATGACATTGGTCCATGCATTGTAAGGACATTAAAGTCAAAGCACAGCACAACCTACTAATGCTGCATGTTTTATAGAGTAAGAGGATTAATGTGCAGCCCTTACTGAGACATCTTAGAAACATCTCTGAGTTAATTCCAGCTAAAGGAAGAATGGATTTTGTTTAAAACATTCTCTATGAGCATTGAAGGATCAGAAAATACAACTTTCTTCAAGAGGATGTTTAGTTCTTTTTCTGATGCTCTCCTGTCTACATTTCATACAACCTGCTCCTGACCCATACACCCACGTGGAACCATCATATTGATACAATATGCTGCCTGCACCTTCGTTGCTCATTCCGCTGGGTATGAATGTTGGTTGTCATTAGTCAATGTATGGATGTCCGCAAACGTAATAACAATGAAGTTGTGTGGTATGTAACACACATGACTTTAGATTTACTACAGGGACATATAACATATGACAAACCATGTTGCAGTAAAAATAACGGCATTGGTATATTTACTCACGGCCAATACAAAAAACAACAACTTATTAGTGCAATGTTACTTAGATATATAACACTGATGTCCAAGATAAAAGTCATGAGGCATTCAATATTTGCACCAGCTTTCTGTATGTTTCCATATTGACACTCTTGTTATGGACAGATAGAAAACTGTTGGGAAAAAAACTAATACAATTAAAATAAACTTAGCTATTGTAGTCTATTTCTTGGCTGTGTTTCACTCCAGCATTGGAGGATGCAACTCTTGTTGAAAGACCTGGTATTGCCCAATATTGACAAAGTGACCATCAATGAGATTAACTGATTAACACCGACAGAAGTGACTGCTGGGGAGGGTCCAATCGGGTTTGAACCTTCCTTTTTTTAACGTAGCTGAGAGGGAGATTCAATTTAAACTGGTCTAGGAGAAAACAGATGTTAGGTGTCTAAAAAAGTGTCTGGGTGAGCTATTTTATGTGTCTATTAGGCCAGCCAATGCTACAGGGAGCAGATATTAACGGTGCTAATCCTTGTGCATTGAAAATAAAATCACTTAAAATACACAACAAATGCTTTTAAATCTACCATAAATTGGTTTGAAAAAGAATATGTTATAAACCAGCATTCCCTGTATATGATGATTTTAGATATTTAAAGAATCCATAGTGTACTCTCGATTCTCTAGTTATGTTCCCTGGTGTTAAAGAAGCCATTGTGCTCTACATCTTCAGCCATCACAGGGCTTTCCTTTCAACAAACCAATGGCTGGTTGTATATTGACTAGTAAATTATTGCTATCTGACGCCTGTAAGACTACTACCCCTCTGAGGGGTTGTCTCATTTAAAGCTCCCGTCATCAGATTCCAATAAAAGAGTAGCTTCCTTTGAAAGAGGGACAGAGGCCAGCTCAGCTCGTACTTTGATCTCCTCATTCAGGGATCAGGCTCTGTGTACCTCTTTTTATGCCACAATTATCCTGTTGTAATAAACTAGGAATCTTTTGGGGTTCTAAACAGGAGATGAATCATACAGAGGTGACCTGGTGCCTGTCATCAGAGGTCAGACCAAGGCCTGAATGTGGCAGTAAGTAGGGGGGGGGGGATCGGGGCTAACAGGACATGATACATTGAGATCATGCACAGATTACAAAAAGAGTTATGGCTTGTAACACGACTGAGTTGTAGGTGTTGAGGTGGAAAGTGAGGGATCTATTAGAGGCCTTAGCCAAGGACATAATGACCATCATCCTTCAATACTGGTGACACCACCAGGTGGCTATGTCACCAGTTTGTCATGAAAGAATATATATATATTGTGAATGTCCTGGGCATGTCCTGGGCCCAGTCCATAAAACATGACCCTAGAACAAATTGGCTAGGTCCTTATTGCACATAGACCCCGTCCAGTGTCCTGTCGTAACTAGGAAGGAGTCCTAGTGGTACCAAACAACTGTACTAAAGTTGAAATGTTTGAACTGTAAAAAGCCCACCAGAGTAGGGTCCAAGCAGCAGAATGGATGAATGTCACTAGCCAAAGCACAGCTAGAGTACTTGCTAATTAAGATTCCAGTCAGACAGTGAAGACGGATGGAGCCAGTCAGGTATTGACAGGACACGGGGCTTATCAGGAGGTGCCCAGTATAAGGGCACTGAGTAAGCAGCTGTTAAAGCCTGGGTAGGACATAATAAAGTCACATACTCGGTTATCATCTCCTAGCCCCAATTTCCATTCTTTGCCCCCCGCCTCTACTATAACCAGATCAACATTTCCCTTTGTGGCTTACCTTAAGGTGACTTGTTGAAACACTTAGGGGAGGTTGGACCCTTGTAAGATGTTGCGTCCAATGAACTAGACTGACAATATTAGTTCCTACATCAGCATGCATTACAGGGTAGCCTCCTACCTTTCCTGAGTATGATCCAAGCAGACCCAAAGTGGTGTAAAGCTGCAGACTGAGCTGCTTCTACAGCTTGTATAGCCTGCTGAGAGCAGCTCAGTGTCATAGTTACCAGCTCTGTGAAGGCTCTATTCCTATACAACCAATGTCACCACCCCGTGTTTTCAGGTCATCTTATTAATCAACTTGGTATCGTTTAACTGAGTAATGACTCCTCAAGGACAGGGGATGAATTATTAATGTGATGAGGTGATGGAGCTGGGGGATGAGCTGCATGCTGATGTACAGATGTGCCGCAAATGCTGCCAACTGTCAGGTTCATGAGCAGCTCATACCAAGGGGAGCTGATATAGCCTGAGTGTAGACCATGCCAGAGGATGTAACAATACAGAGTAATATATAAGTGAATAAATACTACTGGTAATCAAAGAACTGATATGGGGTGTCCTTCATCATTTAAAACATATTAAAATATCATAGAAAAACAGAGCGTAAAGCATGAACTAAGCTGTGTAGCCAATGCGGTAAAGCCAAAGTGATATTCTCAGAAAGAGACTATGGCTACCTACAGCATCTCATTGTCCTGGGAGCAGCTGAGATTGAGCTAAGCCTATCTGAGTCTGGGAGGATGGTTAATAGGTAAAAGGTGAAAATGATACCCTATAGCAGTCCAGAGAGATGACACAGCCCTATTACTACTGCTCTGTAAAAGCATGTATAGTTGTTGCAGCCAGATAGGCACATTACATGGCACTCTGCAGGACATTACAGTACACTGTATGATCTCATATTCTGAGGACTGAATAATCAATTTACAATGTGTATGTTTGCTTTGAGAGTGTTGCAGCAGGTATACTATGTTTGTGCAATATAAGTATCAAATGAGATTTTTAGAATAATGAACAATTGTTTAAATTGCCTAACAATTTTAACTACCTACAGTACTGGGGTAAACATATAATACTGATAAGAGAATTGGTAATAATGTGCTGCCTAGGATGCCTCCCTATCTGTGGTAAAATATCCATGATCTCAGTTAACCATGGTTGTAGTGAAGCAGTATTTGATGGAATATGCCCTGCAGTTTTAAATGAGGCCCCTTTAGCACAAAGAACGCTAAACCTATGCCACAATAATCCCTGCCCATCCGATTGTGCAAAGGCTCGCTAGCAATAATTGCATTATATTTGCCAAAAGCAAAGAAATCCTAATCATCCTACAAATTATGGGCTAGGGAAAATAATGTTTACACTGACCATGATTGATCCCTTGTATACAACCATGGTGAACCTTTGTCCATTAAAATTCTGGAAATGCCCTGATTTGATTTGAAATTCTTTTATTTATCCTGGCAGGATGTATGGCCTGGTAGACCGTTTTCAACAAGCACCAGCATTTTCCGATGGGCGGAAATTAATAAGGCAACTAAGCCTTTTACATGGTATAATAGGAAAACACACACATTTAGGTGTATGTTCCTATTATGTATAACTTACCTATCAGGTCTTGTTATAAAGAGATTGTTACAATTTTTGACTATAATAATGATCATTTAGACCAATATTTAGGTTAGTACACATAGTTATGCAATGTAGTCTTCAAACGAAGACAGAAGAAGAGGGGATAGAACCCATGCTAGGTAATAGCAATGGGGAGAGTGAAAAAATAATGTGTGTTGTTCTTTCATTATTACTTCTTCATATGTCCAGTAAGTGGTACTGGACATAAGTATAAATGTCCAATATACTGTGCTGTGCTTCATTAGAAGCACAGCCCAGTATAATAGACTTATGTATGCAAAGGCTTATAATAAGAGATGGTTCTTCTTATTCAATGATGGTTTGGCTGTGCTAGGTATGCATGTGTGAATCCCTAGGGGGAATGGGGGGGGAAGAGGGGGGGGGTGACCCAAAACTCATCCTTGGGGTATATCTGGGAAGGCCTCAATCTTTTTCTTATAAATATTGTCATTCCATTGTTTGAATTGTTGCTCATCTCGTATAGCTCTTGTTTCTGTAGTGAATGAATTCCACCTATTGGCTAACCTATATTCAAGGCTTTTTCTGTAACTGGGATTAAGTGGGCGTGTGACCCTAAGCAGCCTCTCATCGTGGGCCCTAGTCCTTATGGGCCTTCTATCTATAAGTGTGATGTTCAGGGATTGCACAAAGGATTTGTATGACAAGTGTTGTTCCCTTCTATCCTCTAGGTAGTTTAGCTTGGCCACCTTCAAGAGCTTCTCTGTGTTAATGGTTCCTCTGTGGCATAGAGCAGTTCTGAGGCCCTTGTTGATTGCTTGCTGTAGCTTAGCAAGATGGGTTTTGTTGGCTGTCATATAGCAAATATCACCATAGTCTGAAACTGGTAAGATCATGGTTCTCAAAACATCCACTGCTGCATTTTCTGTCATGTTCCTCCTGGCATGCCTAAACAGATATGATTTGTAGTCAAGGTTTCTTTCTAGAATGTCTATATGTTTTTTAAAGTTTAATTTATTATCTAGCGTCATTCCAAGGTATTTGTAAGTAGGGGCAAATTCTACTATCTCATTATTTATTTTTAAAATTGGTTTAGTCCAAAGGTTGTCTAGTGCCTTAGTAGAAAAATTCATGGCTTTTGTTTTTTTGGTATTCAATGAGAGCTTATTGGAGATACACCATTTTGCTATTTTTGCTAGGTCCGAATTAATTTTTTGGGATATTGTATTGTCTTCTGGTAAGTGATCTAAATATATTACAGTATCATCTGCATAATGTTGATATTTTAAGTAATCTAAGGAAATATTCATATCATTAATATATAGAAGAAATAGTAGAGGTCCTAGTACAGATCCTTGGGGGACGCCACATGTGAGAATGTTATCTTGAGAAATAATACCATTAGCTTTTGTGCTTTGTTTCCTATCAGATAGATAGTCAGAGACCAGTGCTACAGCACGTTGATCAAATCCTATTTTTTCTGCTTTTTTGGAGAGAATTTTGTGATCTAAAGTATCGAATGCCTTTTTGAAGTCCAGAAAGATAGCTGTTGTACAATGTTCCTTATTAAGTCCTTGATAGATGCTATTGGTTAGTTTAGTAAGGCTATTAATTGTACTCCTATTGGGCCTAAATCCATCTTGGTTTTCATTTAGTAGGTTTTCTTCATTTAGGTAAGTGATAATTTGTTTGTGCATTATTTTCTCTGTTAATTTAGAGGGAAGGGGTAGTATTGAAATAGGGCGAAGATTACTGACATTTGAGGTGTCTCCCCCTTTAGGCAAGGGTGAAACCAGAGCTTTCTTCCAAGGTTTCGGGAATGTACCTGTACCAATAACTAGATTGATAATGTGGGTCATGAGGAATGGGACTGCTAACATGGCATCTTTGAGAGCTTTAGTTGAAATATTATCCACTCCTGAGGATTTATCTATCTTTATTTTCTTGATTAATGGTATCAGAATAGCCTCTGTACAAGGTCTGAAAGAAAATGTGCCATCTGGTTGTTCTCCTTGGAATGTCCAGGGTGATACCATGTTTCTGGCCAGGTTGGATCCAATCTCGGCAAAGAAAGTGTTTATGTAGTCAGCGGTGTCAGAATCATTAACAGGGTTATTATTGTCTTGATTTATTAGATTGAATCTAATATTTCTGGGCCTGGGATTTACAAGTTCACTGATTGCCTTCCAATATTCTTTTGGTTCTTTTTTATTATTATCAAATTTCTGTTGGAAGTACCCCTTTTTTGCATCCCTACAGGCTTCCCTTGCTAGACCCTGGAGGAAGTCAGATATACGTCCGTCATCAATATCCAGTGTTCTCCTGTGCTTATTAATTGCATAATTTTTGTCTTTGATCAATGTGATTATATCACGATCCAACCATGGTTTCATTTTCTGTTTAAAATTAAAACTCTTTATGGGACATGTTATGTCTAAGAGGAAACATAATTGTTTAATGTAAAGTAGCCAGGCTTGCTCGGGGCATTGGCAGTTTAGTAATTCCTCCCAATTAGAGTTCTTTATGCCCATTGTGAAACTATCTGAATCGTAATTCATATAACTTCTTCCTGTGAAGGAGAGTTTTTCCACAGGAGCATGTACATGTTCACGTGTCATGTATACCATTTCATGGTCACTGAGGCCTGGGGTTAGGATGCCACTCGCTTTTACATTTGGAGAATTTGTAAATATGAGATTGATTGTGGTTGGTTCTCCATTGGGATTGTAATGAGTGTTTCCTTTTATTAGCTGATCAAAGCCTAGTGTAGCCATTGTTTGCTTGAGTTTCTTCCCATCCCCCTCATTAGTGAATTTGTAATTTATATTGAAGTCGCCTAAAATTATTACCTCATTGTTCCTATAAAATCTGAAGAAGTGCGTTAGTTTATTGGTCAGAATATCTATAGCCACATTCACTTTGCCTGATGGTGGCCTGTATACATTGAAGATACTAAGTTTCTTATTGTTCCCTTTTTTGATTGTGAAAACCTGCATCTCTAAGTCTTCTACACTTGTGCTATAAGCATTGGTGATGTCTTGACCAATTGTTATGTCATTTCTGACGTATGCCATCAGACCCCCACATTTTTTATCAATTTGTCTGTCCAACCTTATGAAGTTGTAGCCCTCAATATACAAGTGGTTATCAGTTACCCTGTCTTTCAGCCATGTCTCAGATATAGTGAGGCAATCAATAGATTTGGTCCTCATAAAAATCCTAAATTGCTCAAATGTTTCCTTTGTGAAAATGCTCCTAATATTGAGATGGCAGATATGTTGACCCCCAGAACCCACCAGATTAAAAGAAGAGACACCGGTCCCACCCCTCACCCACCATGCCCCCAGGGTACACAACAGCAACACCACACACAGCCAACCTCCACATTATATTATATGTCAGGACTTTGCTTCTAGAGCTGCCTGAGTTACTAATAAACGATGGTAAGAAGTTCATAATCATTTGGAAGGGGGGGGGGAGGGAGTATAAGGGGGGGGGGGGCACTCTGTAAATCGAGAGAATTTTGGAAAGTTCCTACCGTAATTCCAGTACAATCGTCATGCCATAAGTGTATGGTGAATCCTGTAGAATTCATACCGTGTTTGATGGATGACCATTGTATTTTAGTCGGAAAGGAGAAGGAAGGAAGAATCTAGAAACAGTAAACATTGAATGAGAAGTACGGACAAATAATCAAGTTGTTTTATATCCATAGCAGTGGATGAGTCCACATGTAAATACATTGATATAAAGATATAAGGACATCACTGAAACATAATGATGTAATTAGTTGTTGACTGCAGATTGTTCGTCATTACCGGTAGTTTATATAAGGCTTTTGTTTTAATTCTACCGTAATATGTATGTATCCTTAAGGGATTTATAGTAATTATAACAGAGTTTGACCGCCCTATGTACAAGGTGGTAGTATAGGGTCCGTCAGGT
>CANHQG010000115.1:0-99000 GCA_947462335.1 Harmothoe impar
ATCCCCCGCCAGAGGGCAGGGCATGGTGGCAGTGGATGGCTTTGGACAACACCCCTCACTGCAGTGGAGCAAAGCTGGTTCCACTCTTTCTCCCCAGATGGCAGCACACTCCAGTCTGGAGAGAATTCCCAAGCCAGCCGGGCAAATTCGATGCCTTAAAGCAGGCATAAAGTAGTCACCCCAGCATAAGTGTCTGCTTAAAGCGGCTCATGGTAGATCAGCCATGTAGGTTCTCCATGCGTGTGGGAGCAGAGGCCGACAAAGGACACCCGTTCCCCGTCGTACGGTTTGGACACCACATCCCTGGTGAATAACTTTGTACATAGCCTAGCACTGAGCTCGGCAGCTGATACCTACCTGGCACAGCAGACACCGTGATCTATGCGGCAGTTCTCCCAGGGCCAGGCCCCTCCATTGCACTACGGTTGGGTTGACGCTCGCGAATCCCAAATGTGGATGACTCGGGTGCTCAGCGTCCGAGCTATCCCCTGACATCTAAACCAAAGTAAAAAGAAGCCACCTCTCGCTGTCGAACCCCATTCCCGGGCGCGTCGATGCAGCAAGCGCAAATGTCTAATTCCTGATTCCAAACTGCCGTGTTCGGCTGCTTCTGTAGACCTTGATATTTGTCGGATTCGAAATCCGCGAAATCCGGGACGTAGCTAAGGAATCGGACATTGCAGCACAGCTCCCGTAGACGACGTTGCGCTCATTGCCATGGCCGTAGCGCTCCCGGAGCCGCGCGTCCGCCGTACTAGCACCGTGTAAATGTTAACGAGTGCCCATATGACTTTGTATATATATATATTCCATTCTCGGCACCAGCATGAACGATAGCATGCCCTCCCACCCCTCTCTATGTACTTCTGATGCCATCAGGCAGGCATGGCGTTGCTAAAATACCAGGAGTGCCCTTCTGAGGGCAGGCCTGCTCCTTGTCAAGGCCGGTTGTGTAGCACGATATCATATAATATACATCATGTGCAAACTAAAATGTCCCCACTGCTCCATTGGGCAACGCCACTATCATTTCCTTTATGGATTCACATTCCATCCATGGTCCTGGGCTGTTTCAGTATGAACAGAGCCTTTTCGGTCTGACCAGAGCACAAGTCTAGAGGGCTGGTCAGTTGCTGTATCCCCCGCCAGAGGGCAGGGCATGGTGGCAGTGGATGGCTTTGGACAACACCCCTCACTGCAGTGGAGCAAAGCTGGTTCCACTCTTTCTCCCCAGATGGCAGCACACTCCAGTCTGGAGAGAATTCCCAAGCCAGCCGGGCAAATTCGATGCCTTAAAGCAGGCATAAAGTAGTCACCCCAGCATAAGTGTCTGCTTAAAGCGGCTCATGGTAGATCAGCCATGTAGGTTCTCCATGCGTGTGGGAGCAGAGGCCGACAAAGGACACCCGTTCCCCGTCGTACGGTTTGGACACCACATCCCTGGTGAATAACTTTGTACATAGCCTAGCACTGAGCTCGGCAGCTGATACCTACCTGGCACAGCAGACACCGTGATCTATGCGCCAGTTCTCCCAGGGCCAGGCCCCTCCATTGCACTACGGTTGGGTTGACGCTCGCGAATCCCAAAAGTGGATGACTCGGGTGCTCAGCGTCCGAGCTATCCCCTGACATCTAAACCAAAGTAAAAAGAAGCCACCTCTCGCTCTCGAACCCCATTCCCGGGCGCGTCGATGCAGCAAGCGCAAATGTCCAATTCCTGATTCCAAACTGCCGTGTTCGCCTGCTTCTGTAGACCTTGATATTTGTCGGATTCGAAATCTGCGAAATCCGGGACGTAGCTACGGAATCGGACATTGCAGCACAGCTCCCGTAGACGACGTTGCGCTCATTGCCATGGCCGTAGCGCTCCCGGAGCCGCGCGTCCGCCGTACTAGCACCGTGTAAATGTTAACGAGTGCCCATATGACTTTGTATATATATATATTCCATTCTCGGCACCAGCATGAACGATAGCATGCCCTCCCACCCCTCTCTATGTACTTCTGATGCCATCAGGCAGGCATGGCGTTGCTAAAATACCAGGAGTGCCCTTCTGAGGGCAGGCCTGCTCCTTGTCAAGGCCGGTTGTGTAGCACGATATCATATAATATACGTCATGTGCAAACTAAAATGTCCCCACTGCTCCATTGGGCAACGCCACTATCATTTCCTTTATGGATTCACATTCCATCCATGGTCCTGGGCTGTTTCAGTATGAACAGAGCCTTTTCGGTCTGACCAGAGCACAAGTCTAGAGGGCTGGTCAGTTGCTGTATCCCCCGCCAGAGGGCAGGGCATGGTGGCAGTGGATGGCTTTGGACAACACCCCTCACTGCAGTGGAGCAAAGCTGGTTCCACTCTTTCTCCCCAGATGGCAGCACACTCCAGTCTGGAGAGAATTCCCAAGCCAGCCGGGCAAATTCGATGCCTTAAAGCAGGCATAAAGTAGTCACCCCAGCATAAGTGTCTGCTTAAAGCGGCTCATGGTAGATCAGCCATGTAGGTTCTCCATGCGTGTGGGAGCAGAGGCCGACAAAGGACACCCGTTCCCCGTCGTACGGTTTGGACACCACATCCCTGGTGAATAACTTTGTACATAGCCTAGCAATGAGCTCGGCAGCTGATACCTACCTGGCACAGCAGACACCGTGATCTATGCGGCAGTTCTCCCAGGGCCAGGCCCCTCCATTGCACTACGGTTGGGTTGACGCTCGCGAATCCCAAATGTGGATGACTCGGGTGCTCAGCGTCCGAGCTATCCCCTGACATCTAAACCAAAGTAAAAAGAAGCCACCTCTCGCTCTCGAACCCCATTCCCGGGCGCGTCGATGCAGCAAGCGCAAATGTCCAATTCCTGATTCCAAACTGCCGTGTTCGCCTGCCTCTGTAGACCTTGATATTTGTCGGATTCGAAATCCGCGAAATCCGGGACGTAGCTAAGGAATCGGACATTGCAGCACAGCTCCCGTAGACGACGTTGCGCTCATTGCCATGGCCGTAGCGCTCCCGGAGCCGCGCGTCCGCCGTACTAGCACCGTGTAAATGTTAACGAGTGCCCATATGACTTTGTATATATATATATTCCATTCTCGGCACCAGCATGAACGATAGCATGCCCTCCCACCCCTCTCTATGTACTTCTGATGCCATCAGGCAGGCATGGCGTTGCTAAAATACCAGGAGTGCCCTTCTGAGGGCAGGCCTGCTCCTTGTCAAGGCCGGTTGTGTAGCACGATATCATATAATATACGTCATGTGCAAACTAAAATGTCCCCACTGCTCCATTGGGCAACGCCACTATCATTTCCTTTATGGATTCACATTCCATCCATGGTCCTGGGCTGTTTCAGTATGAACAGAGCCTTTTCGGTCTGACCAGAGCACAAGTCTAGAGGGCTGGTCAGTTGCTGTATCCCCCGCCAGAGGGCAGGGCATGGTGGCAGTGGATGGCTTTGGACAACACCCCTCACTGCAGTGGAGCAAAGCTGGTTCCACTCTTTCTCCCCAGATGGCAGCACACTCCAGTCTGGAGAGAATTCCCAAGCCAGCCGGGCAAATTCGATGCCTTAAAGCAGGCATAAAGTAGTCACCCCAGCATAAGTGTCTGCTTAAAGCGGCTCATGGTAGATCAGCCATGTAGGTTCTCCATGCGTGTGGGAGCAGAGGCCGACAAAGGACACCCGTTCCCCGTCGTACGGTTTGGACACCACATCCCTGGTGAATAACTTTGTACATAGCCTAGCACTGAGCTCGGCAGCTGATACCTACCTGGCACAGCAGACACCGTGATCTATGCGGCAGTTCTCCCAGGGCCAGGCCCCTCCATTGCACTACGGTTGGGTTGACGCTCGCGAATCCCAAATGTGGATGACTCGGGTGCTCAGCGTCCGAGCTATCCCCTGACATCTAAACCAAAGTAAAAAGAAGCCACCTCTCGCTCTCGAACCCCATTCCCGGGCGCGTCGATGCAGCAAGCGCAAATGTCCAATTCCTGATTCCAAACTGCCGTGTTCGCCTGCCTCTGTAGACCTTGATATTTGTCGGATTCGAAATCCGCGAAATCCGGGACGTAGCTAAGGAATCGGACATTGCAGCACAGCTCCCGTAGACGACGTTGCGCTCATTGCCATGGCCGTAGCGCTCCCGGAGCCGCGCGTCCGCCGTACTAGCACCGTGTAAATGTTAACGAGTGCCCATATGACTTTGTATATATATATATTCCATTCTCGGCACCAGCATGAACGATAGCATGCCCTCCCACCCCTCTCTATGTACTTCTGATGCCATCAGGCAGGCATGGCGTTGCTAAAATACCAGGAGTGCCCTTCTGAGGGCAGGCCTGCTCCTTGTCAAGGCCGGTTGTGTAGCACGATATCATATAATATACGTCATGTGCAAACTAAAATGTCCCCACTGCTCCATTGGGCAACGCCACTATCATTTCCTTTATGGATTCACATTCCATCCATGGTCCTGGGCTGTTTCAGTATGAACAGAGCCTTTTCGGTCTGACCAGAGCACAAGTCTAGAGGGCTGGTCAGTTGCTGTATCCCCCGCCAGAGGGCAGGGCATGGTGGCAGTGGATGGCTTTGGACAACACCCCTCACTGCAGTGGAGCAAAGCTGGTTCCACTCTTTCTCCCCAGATGGCAGCACACTCCAGTCTGGAGAGAATTCCCAAGCCAGCCGGGCAAATTCGATGCCTTAAAGCAGGCATAAAGTAGTCACCCCAGCATAAGTGTCTGCTTAAAGCGGCTCATGGTAGATCAGCCATGTAGGTTCTCCATGCGTGTGGGAGCAGAGGCCGACAAAGGACACCCGTTCCCCGTCGTACGGTTTGGACACCACATCCCTGGTGAATAACTTTGTACATAGCCTAGCACTGAGCTCGGCAGCTGATACCTACCTGGCACAGCAGACACCGTGATCTATGCGGCAGTTCTCCCAGGGCCAGGCCCCTCCATTGCACTACGGTTGGGTTGACGCTCGCGAATCCCAAATGTGGATGACTCGGGTGCTCAGCGTCCGAGCTATCCCCTGACATCTAAACCAAAGTAAAAAGAAGCCACCTCTCGCTCTCGAACCCCATTCCCGGGCGCGTCGATGCAGCAAGCGCAAATGTCTAATTCCTGATTCCAAACTGCCGTGTTCGGCTGCTTCTGTAGACCTTGATATTTGTCGGATTCGAAATCCGCGAAATCCGGGACGTAGCTAAGGAATCGGACATTGCAGCACAGCTCCCGTAGACGACGTTGCGCTCATTGCCATGGCCGTAGCGCTCCCGGAGCCGCGCGTCCGCCGTACTAGCACCGTGTAAATGTTAACGAGTGCCCATATGACTTTGTATATATATATATTCCATTCTCGGCACCAGCATGAACGATAGCATGCCCTCCCACCCCTCTCTATGTACTTCTGATGCCATCAGGCAGGCATGGCGTTGCTAAAATACCAGGAGTGCCCTTCTGAGGGCAGGCCTGCTCCTTGTCAAGGCCGGTTGTGTAGCACGATATCATATAATATACGTCATGTGCAAACTAAAATGTCCCCACTGCTCCATTGGGCAACGCCACTATCATTTCCTTTATGGATTCACATTCCATCCATGGTCCTGGGCTGTTTCAGTATGAACAGAGCCTTTTCGGTCTGACCAGAGCACAAGTCTAGAGGGCTGGTCAGTTGCTGTATCCCCCGCCAGAGGGCAGGGCATGGTGGCAGTGGATGGCTTTGGACAACACCCCTCACTGCAGTGGAGCAAAGCTGGTTCCACTCTTTCTCCCCAGATGGCAGCACACTCCAGTCTGGAGAGAATTCCCAAGCCAGCCGGGCAAATTCGATGCCTTAAAGCAGGCATAAAGTAGTCACCCCAGCATAAGTGTCTGCTTAAAGCGGCTCATGGTAGATCAGCCATGTAGGTTCTCCATGCGTGTGGGAGCAGAGGCCGACAAAGGACACCCGTTCCCCGTCGTACGGTTTGGACACCACATCCCTGGTGAATAACTTTGTACATAGCCTAGCACTGAGCTCGGCAGCTGATACCTACCTGGCACAGCAGACACCGTGATCTATGCGGCAGTTCTCCCAGGGCCAGGCCCCTCCATTGCACTACGGTTGGGTTGACGCTCGCGAATCCCAAATGTGGATGACTCGGGTGCTCAGCGTCCGAGCTATCCCCTGACATCTAAACCAAAGTAAAAAGAAGCCACCTCTCGCTCTCGAACCCCATTCCCGGGCGCGTCGATGCAGCAAGCGCAAATGTCCAATTCCTGATTCCAAACTGCCGTGTTCGCCTGCCTCTGTAGACCTTGATATTTGTCGGATTCGAAATCCGCGAAATCCGGGACGTAGCTAAGGAATCGGACATTGCAGCACAGCTCCCGTAGACGACGTTGCGCTCATTGCCATGGCCGTAGCGCTCCCGGAGCCGCGCGTCCGCCGTACTAGCACCGTGTAAATGTTAACGAGTGCCCATATGACTTTGTATATATATACATTCCATTCTCGGCACCAGCATGAACGATAGCATGCCCTCCCACCCCTCTCTATGTACTTCTGATGCCATCAGGCAGGCATGGCGTTGCTAAAATACCAGGAGTGCCCTTCTGAGGGCAGGCCTGCTCCTTGTCAAGGCCGGTTGTGTAGCACGATATCATATAATATACGTCATGTGCAAACTAAAATGTCCCCACTGCTCCATTGGGCAACGCCACTATCATTTCCTTTATGGATTCACATTCCATCCATGGTCCTGGGCTGTTTCAGTATGAACAGAGCCTTTTCGGTCTGACCAGAGCACAAGTCTAGAGGGCTGGTCAGTTGCTGTATCCCCCGCCAGAGGGCAGGGCATGGTGGCAGTGGATGGCTTTGGACAACACCCCTCACTGCAGTGGAGCAAAGCTGGTTCCACTCTTTCTCCCCAGATGGCAGCACACTCCAGTCTGGAGAGAATTCCCAAGCCAGCCGGGCAAATTCGATGCCTTAAAGCAGGCATAAAGTAGTCACCCCAGCATAAGTGTCTGCTTAAAGCGGCTCATGGTAGATCAGCCATGTAGGTTCTCCATGCGTGTGGGAGCAGAGGCCGACAAAGGACACCCGTTCCCCGTCGTACGGTTTGGACACCACATCCCTGGTGAATAACTTTGTACATAGCCTAGCACTGAGCTCGGCAGCTGATACCTACCTGGCACAGCAGACACCGTGATCTATGCGGCAGTTCTCCCAGGGCCAGGCCCCTCCATTGCACTACGGTTGGGTTGACGCTCGCGAATCCCAAATGTGGATGACTCGGGTGCTCAGCGTCCGAGCTATCCCCTGACATCTAAACCAAAGTAAAAAGAAGCCACCTCTCGCTCTCGAACCCCATTCCCGGGCGCGTCGATGCAGCAAGCGCAAATGTCCAATTCCTGATTCCAAACTGCCGTGTTCGCCTGCCTCTGTAGACCTTGATATTTGTCGGATTCGAAATCCGCGAAATCCGGGACGTAGCTAAGGAATCGGACATTGCAGCACAGCTCCCGTAGACGACGTTGCGCTCATTGCCATGGCCGTAGCGCTCCCGGAGCCGCGCGTCCGCCGTACTAGCACCGTGTAAATGTTAACGAGTGCCCATATGACTTTGTATATATATACATTCCATTCTCGGCACCAGCATGAACGATAGCATGCCCTCCCACCCCTCTCTATGTACTTCTGATGCCATCAGGCAGGCATGGCGTTGCTAAAATACCAGGAGTGCCCTTCTGAGGGCAGGCCTGCTCCTTGTCAAGGCCGGTTGTGTAGCACGATATCATATAATATACGTCATGTGCAAACTAAAATGTCCCCACTGCTCCATTGGGCAACGCCACTATCATTTCCTTTATGGATTCACATTCCATCCATGGTCCTGGGCTGTTTCAGTATGAACAGAGCCTTTTCGGTCTGACCAGAGCACAAGTCTAGAGGGCTGGTCAGTTGCTGTATCCCCCGCCAGAGGGCAGGGCATGGTGGCAGTGGATGGCTTTGGACAACACCCCTCACTGCAGTGGAGCAAAGCTGGTTCCACTCTTTCTCCCCAGATGGCAGCACACTCCAGTCTGGAGAGAATTCCCAAGCCAGCCGGGCAAATTCGATGCCTTAAAGCAGGCATAAAGTAGTCACCCCAGCATAAGTGTCTGCTTAAAGCGGCTCATGGTAGATCAGCCATGTAGGTTCTCCATGCGTGTGGGAGCAGAGGCCGACAAAGGACACCCGTTCCCCGTCGTACGGTTTGGACACCACATCCCTGGTGAATAACTTTGTACATAGCCTAGCACTGAGCTCGGCAGCTGATACCTACCTGGCACAGCAGACACCGTGATCTATGCGGCAGTTCTCCCAGGGCCAGGCCCCTCCATTGCACTACGGTTGGGTTGACGCTCGCGAATCCCAAATGTGGATGACTCGGGTGCTCAGCGTCCGAGCTATCCCCTGACATCTAAACCAAAGTAAAAAGAAGCCACCTCTCGCTCTCGAACCCCATTCCCGGGCGCGTCGATGCAGCAAGCGCAAATGTCCAATTCCTGATTCCAAACTGCCGTGTTCGCCTGCCTCTGTAGACCTTGATATTTGTCGGATTCGAAATCCGCGAAATCCGGGACGTAGCTAAGGAATCGGACATTGCAGCACAGCTCCCGTAGACGACGTTGCGCTCATTGCCATGGCCGTAGCGCTCCCGGAGCCGCGCGTCCGCCGTACTAGCACCGTGTAAATGTTAACGAGTGCCCATATGACTTTGTATATATATACATTCCATTCTCGGCACCAGCATGAACGATAGCATGCCCTCCCACCCCTCTCTATGTACTTCTGATGCCATCAGGCAGGCATGGCGTTGCTAAAATACCAGGAGTGCCCTTCTGAGGGCAGGCCTGCTCCTTGTCAAGGCCGGTTGTGTAGCACGATATCATATAATATACGTCATGTGCAAACTAAAATGTCCCCACTGCTCCATTGGGCAACGCCACTATCATTTCCTTTATGGATTCACATTCCATCCATGGTCCTGGGCTGTTTCAGTATGAACAGAGCCTTTTCGGTCTGACCAGAGCACAAGTCTAGAGGGCTGGTCAGTTGCTGTATCCCCCGCCAGAGGGCAGGGCATGGTGGCAGTGGATGGCTTTGGACAACACCCCTCACTGCAGTGGAGCAAAGCTGGTTCCACTCTTTCTCCCCAGATGGCAGCACACTCCAGTCTGGAGAGAATTCCCAAGCCAGCCGGGCAAATTCGATGCCTTAAAGCAGGCATAAAGTAGTCACCCCAGCATAAGTGTCTGCCTAAAGCGGCTCATGGTAGATCAGCCATGTAGGTTCTCCATGCGTGTGGGAGCAGAGGCCGACAAAGGACACCCGTTCCCCGTCGTACGGTTTGGACACCACATCCCTGGTGAATAACTTTGTACATAGCCTAGCACTGAGCTCGGCAGCTGATACCTACCTGGCACAGCAGACACCGTGATCTATGCGGCAGTTCTCCCAGGGCCAGGCCCCTCCATTGCACTACGGTTGGGTTGACGCTCGCGAATCCCAAATGTGGATGACTCGGGTGCGCAGCGTCCGAGCTCTCCCCTGACATCTAAACCAAAGTAAAAAGAAGCCACCTCTCGCTCTCGAACCCCATTCCCGGGCGCGTCGATGCAGCAAGCGCAAATGTCCAATTCCTGATTCCAAACTGCCGTGTTCGCCTGCCTCTGTAGACCTTGATATTTGTCGGATTCGAAATCCGCGAAATCCGGGACGTAGCTAAGGAATCGGACATTGCAGCACAGCTCCCGTAGACGACGTTGCGCTCATTGCCATGGCCGTAGCGCTCCCGGAGCCGCGCGTCCGCCGTACTAGCACCGTGTAAATGTTAACGAGTGCCCATATGACTTTGTATATATATATATTCCATTCTCGGCACCAGCATGAACGATAGCATGCCCTCCCACCCCTCTCTATGTACTTCTGATGCCATCAGGCAGGCATGGCGTTGCTAAAATACCAGGAGTGCCCTTCTGAGGGCAGGCCTGCTCCTTGTCAAGGCCGGTTGTGTAGCACGATATCATATAATATACGTCATGTGCAAACTAAAATGTCCCCACTGCTCCATTGGGCAACGCCACTATCATTTCCTTTATGGATTCACATTCCATCCATGGTCCTGGGCTGTTTCAGTATGAACAGAGCCTTTTCGGTCTGACCAGAGCACAAGTCTAGAGGGCTGGTCAGTTGCTGTATCCCCCGCCAGAGGGCAGGGCATGGTGGCAGTGGATGGCTTTGGACAACACCCCTCACTGCAGTGGAGCAAAGCTGGTTCCACTCTTTCTCCCCAGATGGCAGCACACTCCAGTCTGGAGAGAATTCCCAAGCCAGCCGGGCAAATTCGATGCCTTAAAGCAGGCATAAAGTAGTCACCCCAGCATAAGTGTCTGCTTAAAGCGGCTCATGGTAGATCAGCCATGTAGGTTCTCCATGCGTGTGGGAGCAGAGGCCGACAAAGGACACCCGTTCCCCGTCGTACGGTTTGGACACCACATCCCTGGTGAATAACTTTGTACATAGCCTAGCACTGAGCTCGGCAGCTGATACCTACCTGGCACAGCAGACACCGTGATCTATGCGGCAGTTCTCCCAGGGCCAGGCCCCTCCATTGCACTACGGTTGGGTTGACGCTCGCGAATCCCAAATGTGGATGACTCGGGTGCTCAGCGTCCGAGCTATCCCCTGACATCTAAACCAAAGTAAAAAGAAGCCACCTCTCGCTCTCGAACCCCATTCCCGGGCGCGTCGATGCAGCAAGCGCAAATGTCCAATTCCTGATTCCAAACTGCCGTGTTCGCCTGCCTCTGTAGACCTTGATATTTGTCGGATTCGAAATCCGCGAAATCCGGGACGTAGCTAAGGAATCGGACATTGCAGCACAGCTCCCGTAGACGACGTTGCGCTCATTGCCATGGCCGTAGCGCTCCCGGAGCCGCGCGTCCGCCGTACTAGCACCGTGTAAATGTTAACGAGTGCCCATATGACTTTGTATATATATATATTCCATTCTCGGCACCAGCATGAACGATAGCATGCCCTCCCACCCCTCTCTATGTACTTCTGATGCCATCAGGCAGGCATGGCGTTGCTAAAATACCAGGAGTGCCCTTCTGAGGGCAGGCCTGCTCCTTGTCAAGGCCGGTTGTGTAGCACGATATCATATAATATACGTCATGTGCAAACTAAAATGTCCCCACTGCTCCATTGGGCAACGCCACTATCATTTCCTTTATGGATTCACATTCCATCCATGGTCCTGGGCTGTTTCAGTATGAACAGAGCCTTTTCGGTCTGACCAGAGCACAAGTCTAGAGGGCTGGTCAGTTGCAGTATCCCCCGCCAGAGGGCAGGGCATGGTGGCAGTGGATGGCTTTGGACAACACCCCTCACTGCAGTGGAGCAAAGCTGGTTCCACTCTTTCTCCCCAGATGGCAGCACACTCCAGTCTGGAGAGAATTCCCAAGCCAGCCGGGCAAATTCGATGCCTTAAAGCAGGCATAAAGTAGTCACCCCAGCATAAGTGTCTGCTTAAAGCGGCTCATGGTAGATCAGCCATGTAGGTTCTCCATGCGTGTGGGAGCAGAGGCCGACAAAGGACACCCGTTCCCCGTCGTACGGTTTGGACACCACATCCCTGGTGAATAACTTTGTACATAGCCTAGCACTGAGCTCGGCAGCTGATACCTACCTGGCACAGCAGACACCGTGATCTATGCGGCAGTTCTCCCAGGGCCAGGCCCCTCCATTGCACTACGGTTGGGTTGACGCTCGCGAATCCCAAATGTGGATGACTCGGGTGCTCAGCGTCCGAGCTATCCCCTGACATCTAAACCAAAGTAAAAAGAAGCCACCTCTCGCTCTCGAACCCCATTCCCGGGCGCGTCGATGCAGCAAGCGCAAATGTCCAATTCCTGATTCCAAACTGCCGTGTTCGCCTGCCTCTGTAGACCTTGATATTTGTCGGATTCGAAATCCGCGAAATCCGGGACGTAGCTAAGGAATCGGACATTGCAGCACAGCTCCCGTAGACGACGTTGCGCTCATTGCCATGGCCGTAGCGCTCCCGGAGCCGCGCGTCCGCCGTACTAGCACCGTGTAAATGTTAACGAGTGCCCATATGACTTTGTATATATATATATTCCATTCTCGGCACCAGCATGAACGATAGCATGCCCTCCCACCCCTCTCTATGTACTTCTGATGCCATCAGGCAGGCATGGCGTTGCTAAAATACCAGGAGTGCCCTTCTGAGGGCAGGCCTGCTCCTTGTCAAGGCCGGTTGTGTAGCACGATATCATATAATATACGTCATGTGCAAACTAAAATGTCCCCACTGCTCCATTGGGCAACGCCACTATCATTTCCTTTATGGATTCACATTCCATCCATGGTCCTGGGCTGTTTCAGTATGAACAGAGCCTTTTCGGTCTGACCAGAGCACAAGTCTAGAGGGCTGGTCAGTTGCTGTATCCCCCGCCAGAGGGCAGGGCATGGTGGCAGTGGATGGCTTTGGACAACACCCCTCACTGCAGTGGAGCAAAGCTGGTTCCACTCTTTCTCCCCAGATGGCAGCACACTCCAGTCTGGAGAGAATTCCCAAGCCAGCCGGGCAAATTCGATGCCTTAAAGCAGGCATAAAGTAGTCACCCCAGCATAAGTGTCTGCTTAAAGCGGCTCATGGTAGATCAGCCATGTAGGTTCTCCATGCGTGTGGGAGCAGAGGCCGACAAAGGACACCCGTTCCCCGTCGTACGGTTTGGACACCACATCCCTGGTGAATAACTTTGTACATAGCCTAGCACTGAGCTCGGCAGCTGATACCTACCTGGCACAGCAGACACCGTGATCTATGCGGCAGTTCTCCCAGGGCCAGGCCCCTCCATTGCACTACGGTTGGGTTGACGCTCGCGAATCCCAAATGTGGATGACTCGGGTGCTCAGCGTCCGAGCTATCCCCTGACATCTAAACCAAAGTAAAAAGAAGCCACCTCTCGCTCTCGAACCCCATTCCCGGGCGCGTCGATGCAGCAAGCGCAAATGTCCAATTCCTGATTCCAAACTGCCGTGTTCGCCTGCCTCTGTAGACCTTGATATTTGTCGGATTCGAAATCCGCGAAATCCGGGACGTAGCTAAGGAATCGGACATTGCAGCACAGCTCCCGTAGACGACGTTGCGCTCATTGCCATGGCCGTAGCGCTCCCGGAGCCGCGCGTCCGCCGTACTAGCACCGTGTAAATGTTAACGAGTGCCCATATGACTTTGTATATATATATATTCCATTCTCGGCACCAGCATGAACGATAGCATGCCCTCCCACCCCTCTCTATGTACTTCTGATGCCATCAGGCAGGCATGGCGTTGCTAAAATACCAGGAGTGCCCTTCTGAGGGCAGGCCTGCTCCTTGTCAAGGCCGGTTGTGTAGCACGATATCATATAATATACGTCATGTGCAAACTAAAATGTCCCCACTGCTCCATTGGGCAACGCCACTATCATTTCCTTTATGGATTCACATTCCATCCATGGTCCTGGGCTGTTTCAGTATGAACAGAGCCTTTTCGGTCTGACCAGAGCACAAGTCTAGAGGGCTGGTCAGTTGCTGTATCCCCCGCCAGAGGGCAGGGCATGGTGGCAGTGGATGGCTTTGGACAACACCCCTCACTGCAGTGGAGCAAAGCTGGTTCCACTCTTTCTCCCCAGATGGCAGCACACTCCAGTCTGGAGAGAATTCCCAAGCCAGCCGGGCAAATTCGATGCCTTAAAGCAGGCATAAAGTAGTCACCCCAGCATAAGTGTCTGCTTAAAGCGGCTCATGGTAGATCAGCCATGTAGGTTCTCCATGCGTGTGGGAGCAGAGGCCGACAAAGGACACCCGTTCCCCGTCGTACGGTTTGGACACCACATCCCTGGTGAATAACTTTGTACATAGCCTAGCACTGAGCTCGGCAGCTGATACCTACCTGGCACAGCAGACACCGTGATCTATGCGGCAGTTCTCCCAGGGCCAGGCCCCTCCATTGCACTACGGTTGGGTTGACGCTCGCGAATCCCAAATGTGGATGACTCGGGTGCTCAGCGTCCGAGCTATCCCCTGACATCTAAACCAAAGTAAAAAGAAGCCACCTCTCGCTCTCGAACCCCATTCCCGGGCGCGTCGATGCAGCAAGCGCAAATGTCCAATTCCTGATTCCAAACTGCCGTGTTCGCCTGCCTCTGTAGACCTTGATATTTGTCGGATTCGAAATCCGCGAAATCCGGGACGTAGCTAAGGAATCGGACATTGCAGCACAGCTCCCGTAGACGACGTTGCGCTCATTGCCATGGCCGTAGCGCTCCCGGAGCCGCGCGTCCGCCGTACTAGCACCGTGTAAATGTTAACGAGTGCCCATATGACTTTGTATATATATATATTCCATTCTCGGCACCAGCATGAACGATAGCATGCCCTCTCACCCCTCTCTATGTACTTCTGATGCCATCAGGCAGGCATGGCGTTGCTAAAATACCAGGAGTGCCCTTCTGAGGGCAGGCCTGCTCCTTGTCAAGGCCGGTTGTGTAGCACGATATCATATAATATACGTCATGTGCAAACTAAAATGTCCCCACTGCTCCATTGGGCAACGCCACTATCATTTCCTTTATGGATTCACATTCCATCCATGGTCCTGGGCTGTTTCAGTATGAACAGAGCCTTTTCGGTCTGACCAGAGCACAAGTCTAGAGGGCTGGTCAGTTGCTGTATCCCCCGCCAGAGGGCAGGGCATGGTGGCAGTGGATGGCTTTGGACAACACCCCTCACTGCAGTGGAGCAAAGCTGGTTCCACTCTTTCTCCCCAGATGGCAGCACACTCCAGTCTGGAGAGAATTCCCAAGCCAGCCGGGCAAATTCGATGCCTTAAAGCAGGCATAAAGTAGTCACCCCAGCATAAGTGTCTGCTTAAAGCGGCTCATGGTAGATCAGCCATGTAGGTTCTCCATGCGTGTGGGAGCAGAGGCCGACAAAGGACACCCGTTCCCCGTCGTACGGTTTGGACACCACATCCCTGGTGAATAACTTTGTACATAGCCTAGCACTGAGCTCGGCAGCTGATACCTACCTGGCACAGCAGACACCGTGATCTATGCGGCAGTTCTCCCAGGGCCAGGCCCCTCCATTGCACTACGGTTGGGTTGACGCTCGCGAATCCCAAATGTGGATGACTCGGGTGCTCAGCGTCCGAGCTATCCCCTGACATCTAAACCAAAGTAAAAAGAAGCCACCTCTCGCTCTCGAACCCCATTCCCGGGCGCGTCGATGCAGCAAGCGCAAATGTCCAATTCCTGATTCCAAACTGCCGTGTTCGCCTGCCTCTGTAGACCTTGATATTTGTCGGATTCGAAATCCGCGAAATCCGGGACGTAGCTAAGGAATCGGACATTGCAGCACAGCTCCCGTAGACGACGTTGCGCTCATTGCCATGGCCGTAGCGCTCCCGGAGCCGCGCGTCCGCCGTACTAGCACCGTGTAAATGTTAACGAGTGCCCATATGACTTTGTATATATATATATTCCATTCTCGGCACCAGCATGAACGATAGCATGCCCTCCCACCCCTCTCTATGTACTTCTGATGCCATCAGGCAGGCATGGCGTTGCTAAAATACCAGGAGTGCCCTTCTGAGGGCAGGCCTGCTCCTTGTCAAGGCCGGTTGTGTAGCACGATATCATATAATATACGTCATGTGCAAACTAAAATGTCCCCACTGCTCCATTAGGCAACGCCACTATCATTTCCTTTATGGATTCACATTCCATCCATGGTCCTGGGCTGTTTCAGTATGAACAGAGCCTTTTCGGTCTGACCAGAGCACAAGTCTAGAGGGCTGGTCAGTTGCTGTATCCCCCGCCAGAGGGCAGGGCATGGTGGCAGTGGATGGCTTTGGACAACACCCCTCACTGCAGTGGAGCAAAGCTGGTTCCACTCTTTCTCCCCAGATGGCAGCACACTCCAGTCTGGAGAGAATTCCCAAGCCAGCCGGGCAAATTCGATGCCTTAAAGCAGGCATAAAGTAGTCACCCCAGCATAAGTGTCTGCTTAAAGCGGCTCATGGTAGATCAGCCATGTAGGTTCTCCATGCGTGTGGGAGCAGAGGCCGACAAAGGACACCCGTTCCCCGTCGTACGGTTTGGACACCACATCCCTGGTGAATAACTTTGTACATAGCCTAGCACTGAGCTCGGCAGCTGATACCTACCTGGCACAGCAGACACCGTGATCTATGCGGCAGTTCTCCCAGGGCCAGGCCCCTCCATTGCACTACGGTTGGGTTGACGCTCGCGAATCCCAAATGTGGATGACTCGGGTGCTCAGCGTCCGAGCTATCCCCTGACATCTAAACCAAAGTAAAAAGAAGCCACCTCTCGCTCTCGAACCCCATTCCCGGGCGCGTCGATGCAGCAAGCGCAAATGTCCAATTCCTGATTCCAAACTGCCGTGTTCGCCTGCCTCTGTAGACCTTGATATTTGTCGGATTCGAAATCCGCGAAATCCGGGACGTAGCTAAGGAATCGGACATTGCAGCACAGCTCCCGTAGATGGAGCAAAGCTGGTTCCACTCTTTCTCCCCAGATGGCAGCACACTCCAGTCTGGAGAGAATTCCCAAGCCAGCCGGGCAAATTCCATGCCTTAAAGCAGGCATAAAGTAGTCACCCCAGCATAAGTGTCTGCTTAAAGCGGCTCATGGTAGATCAGCCATGTAGGTTCTCCATGCGTGTGGGAGCAGAGGCCGACAAAGGACACCCGTTCCCCGTCGTACGGTTTGGACACCACATCCCTGGTGAATAACTTTGTACATAGCCTAGCACTGAGCTCGGCAGCTGATACCTACCTGGCACAGCAGACACCGTGATCTATGCGGCAGTTCTCCCAGGGCCAGGCCCCTCCATTGCACTACGGTTGGGTTGACGCTCGCGAATCCCAAATGTGGATGACTCGGGTGCTCAGCGTCCGAGCTATCCCCTGACATCTAAACCAAAGTAAAAAGAAGCCACCTCTCGCTCTCGAACCCCATTCCCGGGCGCGTCGATGCAGCAAGCGCAAATGTCCAATTCCTGATTCCAAACTGCCGTGTTCGCCTGCCTCTGTAGACCTTGATATTTGTCGGATTCGAAATCCGCGAAATCCGGGACGTAGCTAAGGAATCGGACATTGCAGCACAGCTCCCGTAGACGACGTTGCGCTCATTGCCATGGCCGTAGCGCTCCCGGAGCCGCGCGTCCGCCGTACTAGCACCGTGTAAATGTTAACGAGTGCCCATATGACTTTGTATATATATATATTCCATTCTCGGCACCAGCATGAACGATAGCATGCCCTCCCACCCCTCTCTATGTACTTCTGATGCCATCAGGCAGGCATGGCGTTGCTAAAATACCAGGAGTGCCCTTCTGAGGGCAGGCCTGCTCCTTGTCAAGGCCGGTTGTGTAGCACGATATCATATAATATACGTCATGTGCAAACTAAAATGTCCCCACTGCTCCATTGGGCAACGCCACTATCATTTCCTTTATGGATTCACATTCCATCCATGGTCCTGGGCTGTTTCAGTATGAACAGAGCCTTTTCGGTCTGACCAGAGCACAAGTCTAGAGGGCTGGTCAGTTGCTGTATCCCCCGCCAGAGGGCAGGGCATGGTGGCAGTGGATGGCTTTGGACAACACCCCTCACTGCAGTGGAGCAAAGCTGGTTCCACTCTTTCTCCCCAGATGGCAGCACACTCCAGTCTGGAGAGAATTCCCAAGCCAGCCGGGCAAATTCGATGCCTTAAAGCAGGCATAAAGTAGTCACCCCAGCATAAGTGTCTGCTTAAAGCGGCTCATGGTAGATCAGCCATGTAGGTTCTCCATGCGTGTGGGAGCAGAGGCCGACAAAGGACACCCGTTCCCCGTCGTACGGTTTGGACACCACATCCCTGGTGAATAACTTTGTACATAGCCTAGCACTGAGCTCGGCAGCTGATACCTACCTGGCACAGCAGACACCGTGATCTATGCGGCAGTTCTCCCAGGGCCAGGCCCCTCCATTGCACTACGGTTGGGTTGACGCTCGCGAATCCCAAATGTGGATGACTCGGGTGCTCAGCGTCCGAGCTATCCCCTGACATCTAAACCAAAGTAAAAAGAAGCCACCTCTCGCTCTCGAACCCCATTCCCGGGCGCGTCGATGCAGCAAGCGCAAATGTCCAATTCCTGATTCCAAACTGCCGTGTTCGCCTGCCTCTGTAGACCTTGATATTTGTCGGATTCGAAATCCGCGAAATCCGGGACGTAGCTAAGGAATCGGACATTGCAGCACAGCTCCCGTAGACGACGTTGCGCTCATTGCCATGGCCGTAGCGCTCCCGGAGCCGCGCGTCCGCCGTACTAGCACCGTGTAAATGTTAACGAGTGCCCATATGACTTTGTATATATATATATTCCATTCTCGGCACCAGCATGAACGATAGCATGCCCTCCCACCCCTCTCTATGTACTTCTGATGCCATCAGGCAGGCATGGCGTTGCTAAAATACCAGGAGTGCCCTTCTGAGGGCAGGCCTGCTCCTTGTCAAGGCCGGTTGTGTAGCACGATATCATATAATATACGTCATGTGCAAACTAAAATGTCCCCACTGCTCCATTGGGCAACGCCACTATCATTTCCTTTATGGATTCACATTCCATCCATGGTCCTGGGCTGTTTCAGTATGAACAGAGCCTTTTCGGTCTGACCAGAGCACAAGTCTAGAGGGCTGGTCAGTTGCTGTATCCCCCGCCAGAGGGCAGGGCATGGTGGCAGTGGATGGCTTTGGACAACACCCCTCACTGCAGTGGAGCAAAGCTGGTTCCACTCTTTCTCCCCAGATGGCAGCACACTCCAGTCTGGAGAGAATTCCCAAGCCAGCCGGGCAAATTCGATGCCTTAAAGCAGGCATAAAGTAGTCACCCCAGCATAAGTGTCTGCTTAAAGCGGCTCATGGTAGATCAGCCATGTAGGTTCTCCATGCGTGTGGGAGCAGAGGCCGACAAAGGACACCCGTTCCCCGTCGTACGGTTTGGACACCACATCCCTGGTGAATAACTTTGTACATAGCCTAGCACTGAGCTCGGCAGCTGATACCTACCTGGCACAGCAGACACCGTGATCTATGCGGCAGTTCTCCCAGGGCCAGGCCCCTCCATTGCACTCGGTTGGGTTGACGCTCGCGAATCCCAACTGTGGATGACTCGGGTGCTCAGCGTCCGAGCTATCCCCTGACATCTAAACCAAAGTAAAAAGAAGCCACCTCTCGCTCTCGAACCCCATTCCCGGGCGCGTCGATGCAGCAAGCGCAAATGTATAATTCCTGATTCCAAACTGCCGTGTTCGCCTGCCTCTGTAGACCTTGATATTTGTCGGATTCGAAATCCGCGAAATCCGGGACGTAGCTAAGGAATCGGACATTGCAGCACAGCTCCCGTAGACGACGTTGCGCTCATTGCCATGGCCGTAGCGCTCCCGGAGCCGCGCGTCCGCCGTACTAGCACCGTGTAAATGTTAACGAGTGCCCATATGACTTTGTATATATATATATTCCATTCTCGGCACCAGCATGAACGATAGCATGCCCTCCCACCCCTCTCTATGTACTTCTGATGCCATCAGGCAGGCATGGCGTTGCTAAAATACCAGGAGTGCCCTTCTGAGGGCAGGCCTGCTCCTTGTCAAGGCCGGTTGTGTAGCACGATATCATATAATATACGTCATGTGCAAACTAAAATGTCCCCACTGCTCCATTGGGCAACGCCACTATCATTTCCTTTATGGATTCACATTCCATCCATGGTCCTGGGCTGTTTCAGTATGAACAGAGCCTTTTCGGTCTGACCAGAGCACAAGTCTAGAGGGCTGGTCAGTTGCTGTATCCCCCGCCAGAGGGCAGGGCATGGTGGCAGTGGATGGCTTTGGACAACACCCCTCACTGCAGTGGAGCAAAGCTGGTTCCACTCTTTCTCCCCAGATGGCAGCACACTCCAGTCTGGAGAGAATTCCCAAGCCAGCCGGGCAAATTCGATGCCTTAAAGCAGGCATAAAGTAGTCACCCCAGCATAAGTGTCTGCTTAAAGCGGCTCATGGTAGATCAGCCATGTAGGTTCTCCATGCGTGTGGGAGCAGAGGCCGACAAAGGACACCCGTTCCCCGTCGTACGGTTTGGACACCACATCCCTGGTGAATAACTTTGTACATAGCCTAGCACTGAGCTCGGCAGCTGATACCTACCTGGCACAGCAGACACCGTGATCTATGCGGCAGTTCTCCCAGGGCCAGGCCCCTCCATTGCACTCGGTTGGGTTGACGCTCGCGAATCCCAACTGTGGATGACTCGGGTGCTCAGCGTCCGAGCTATCCCCTGACATCTAAACCAAAGTAAAAAGAAGCCACCTCTCGCTCTCGAACCCCATTCCCGGGCGCGTCGATGCAGCAAGCGCAAATGTATAATTCCTGATTCCAAACTGCCGTGTTCGCCTGCCTCTGTAGACCTTGATATTTGTCGGATTCGAAATCCGCGAAATCCGGGACGTAGCTAAGGAATCGGACATTGCAGCACAGCTCCCGTAGACGACGTTGCGCTCATTGCCATGGCCGTAGCGCTCCCGGAGCCGCGCGTCCGCCGTACTAGCACCGTGTAAATGTTAACGAGTGCCCATATGACTTTGTATATATATATATTCCATTCTCGGCACCAGCATGAACGATAGCATGCCCTCCCACCCCTCTCTATGTACTTCTGATGCCATCAGGCAGGCATGGCGTTGCTAAAATACCAGGAGTGCCCTTCTGAGGGCAGGCCTGCTCCTTGTCAAGGCCGGTTGTGTAGCACGATATCATATAATATACGTCATGTGCAAACTAAAATGTCCCCACTGCTCCATTGGGCAACGCCACTATCATTTCCTTTATGGATTCACATTCCATCCATGGTCCTGGGCTGTTTCAGTATGAACAGAGCCTTTTCGGTCTGACCAGAGCACAAGTCTAGAGGGCTGGTCAGTTGCTGTATCCCCCGCCAGAGGGCAGGGCATGGTGGCAGTGGATGGCTTTGGACAACACCCCTCACTGCAGTGGAGCAAAGCTGGTTCCACTCTTTCTCCCCAGATGGCAGCACACTCCAGTCTGGAGAGAATTCCCAAGCCAGCCGGGCAAATTCGATGCCTTAAAGCAGGCATAAAGTAGTCACCCCAGCATAAGTGTCTGCTTAAAGCGGCTCATGGTAGATCAGCCATGTAGGTTCTCCATGCGTGTGGGAGCAGAGGCCGACAAAGGACACCCGTTCCCCGTCGTACGGTTTGGACACCACATCCCTGGTGAATAACTTTGTACATAGCCTAGCACTGAGCTCGGCAGCTGATACCTACCTGGCACAGCAGACACCGTGATCTATGCGGCAGTTCTCCCAGGGCCAGGCCCCTCCATTGCACTACGGTTGGGTTGACGCTCGCGAATCCCAAATGTGGATGACTCGGGTGCGCAGCGTCCGAGCTATCCCCTGACATCTAAACCAAAGTAAAAAGAAGCCACCTCTCGCTCTCGAACCCCATTCCCGGGCGCGTCGATGCAGCAAGCGCAAATGTCCAATTCCTGATTCCAAACTGCCGTGTTCGCCTGCCTCTGTAGACCTTGATATTTGTCGGATTCGAAATCCGCGAAATCCGGGACGTAGCTACGGAATCGGACATTGCAGCACAGCTCCCGTAGACGACGTTGCGCTCATTGCCATGGCCGTAGCGCTCCCGGAGCCGCGCGTCCGCCGTACTAGCACCGTGTAAATGTTAACGAGTGCCCATATGACTTTGTATATATATATATTCCATTCTCGGCACCAGCATGAACGATAGCATGCCCTCCCACCCCTCTCTATGTACTTCTGATGCCATCAGGCAGGCATGGCGTTGCTAAAATACCAGGAGTGCCCTTCTGAGGGCAGGCCTGCTCCTTGTCAAGGCCGGTTGTGTAGCACGATATCATATAATATACGTCATGTGCAAACTAAAATGTCCCCACTGCTCCATTGGGCAACGCCACTATCATTTCCTTTATGGATTCACATTCCATCCATGGTCCTGGGCTGTTTCAGTATGAACAGAGCCTTTTCGGTCTGACCAGAGCACAAGTCTAGAGGGCTGGTCAGTTGCTGTATCCCCCGCCAGAGGGCAGGGCATGGTGGCAGTGGATGGCTTTGGACAACACCCCTCACTGCAGTGGAGCAAAGCTGGTTCCACTCTTTCTCCCCAGATGGCAGCACACTCCAGTCTGGAGAGAATTCCCAAGCCAGCCGGGCAAATTCGATGCCTTAAAGCAGGCATAAAGTAGTCACCCCAGCATAAGTGTCTGCTTAAAGCGGCTCATGGTAGATCAGCCATGTAGGTTCTCCATGCGTGTGGGAGCAGAGGCCGACAAAGGACACCCGTTCCCCGTCGTACGGTTTGGACACCACATCCCTGGTGAATAACTTTGTACATAGCCTAGCACTGAGCTCGGCAGCTGATACCTACCTGGCACAGCAGACACCGTGATCTATGCGGCAGTTCTCCCAGGGCCAGGCCCCTCCATTGCACTACGGTTGGGTTGACGCTCGCGAATCCCAACTGTGGATGACTCGGGTGCTCAGCGTCCGAGCTATCCCCTGACATCTAAACCAAAGTAAAAAGAAGCCACCTCTCGCTCTCGAACCCCATTCCCGGGCGCGTCGATGCAGCAAGCGCAAATGTCTAATTCCTGATTCCAAACTGCCGTGTTCGCCTGCCTCTGTAGACCTTGATATTTGTCGGATTCGAAATCCGCGAAATCCGGGACGTAGCTAAGGAATCGGACATTGCAGCACAGCTCCCGTAGACGACGTTGCGCTCATTGCCATGGCCGTAGCGCTCCCGGAGCCGCGCGTCCGCCGTACTAGCACCGTGTAAATGTTAACGAGTGCCCATATGACTTTGTATATATATATATTCCATTCTCGGCACCAGCATGAACGATAGCATGCCCTCCCACCCCTCTCTATGTACTTCTGATGCCATCAGGCAGGCATGGCGTTGCTAAAATACCAGGAGTGCCCTTCTGAGGGCAGGCCTGCTCCTTGTCAAGGCCGGTTGTGTAGCACGATATCATATAATATACGTCATGTGCAAACTAAAATGTCCCCACTGCTCCATTGGGCAACGCCACTATCATTTCCTTTATGGATTCACATTCCATCCATGGTCCTGGGCTGTTTCAGTATGAACAGAGCCTTTTCGGTCTGACCAGAGCACAAGTCTAGAGGGCTGGTCAGTTGCTGTATCCCCCGCCAGAGGGCAGGGCATGGTGGCAGTGGATGGCTTTGGACAACACCCCTCACTGCAGTGGAGCAAAGCTGGTTCCACTCTTTCTCCCCAGATGGCAGCACACTCCAGTCTGGAGAGAATTCCCAAGCCAGCCGGGCAAATTCGATGCCTTAAAGCAGGCATAAAGTAGTCACCCCAGCATAAGTGTCTGCTTAAAGCGGCTCATGGTAGATCAGCCATGTAGGTTCTCCATGCGTGTGGGAGCAGAGGCCGACAAAGGACACCCGTTCCCCGTCGTACGGTTTGGACACCACATCCCTGGTGAATAACTTTGTACATAGCCTAGCACTGAGCTCGGCAGCTGATACCTACCTGGCACAGCAGACACCGTGATCTATGCGGCAGTTCTCCCAGGGCCAGGCCCCTCCATTGCACTACGGTTGGGTTGACGCTCGCGAATCCCAAATGTGGATGACTCGGGTGCGCAGCGTCCGAGCTATCCCCTGACATCTAAACCAAAGTAAAAAGAAGCCACCTCTCGCTCTCGAACCCCATTCCCGGGCGCGTCGATGCAGCAAGCGCAAATGTCCAATTCCTGATTCCAAACTGCCGTGTTCGCCTGCCTCTGTAGACCTTGATATTTGTCGGATTCGAAATCCGCGAAATCCGGGACGTAGCTACGGAATCGGACATTGCAGCACAGCTCCCGTAGACGACGTTGCGCTCATTGCCATGGCCGTAGCGCTCCCGGAGCCGCGCGTCCGCCGTACTAGCACCGTGTAAATGTTAACGAGTGCCCATATGACTTTGTATATATATATATTCCATTCTCGGCACCAGCATGAACGATAGCATGCCCTCCCACCCCTCTCTATGTACTTCTGATGCCATCAGGCAGGCATGGCGTTGCTAAAACACCAGGAGTGCCCTTCTGAGGGCAGGCCTGCTCCTTGTCAAGGCCGGTTGTGTAGCACGATATCATATAATATACGTCAAGTGCAAACTAAAATGTCCCCACTGCTCCATTGGGCAACGCCACTATCATTTCCTTTATGGATTCACATTCCATCCATGGTCCTGGGCTGTTTCAGTATGAACAGAGCCTTTTCGGTCTGACCAGAGCACAAGTCTAGAGGGCTGGTCAGTTGCTGTATCCCCCGCCAGAGGGCAGGGCATGGTGGCAGTGGATGGCTTTGGACAACACCCCTCACTGCAGTGGAGCAAAGCTGGTTCCACTCTTTCTCCCCAGATGGCAGCACACTCCAGTCTGGAGAGAATTCCCAAGCCAGCCGGGCAAATTCGATGCCTTAAAGCAGGCATAAAGTAGTCACCCCAGCATAAGTGTCTGCTTAAAGCGGCTCATGGTAGATCAGCCATGTAGGTTCTCCATGCGTGTGGGAGCAGAGGCCGACAAAGGACACCCGTTCCCCGTCGTACGGTTTGGACACCACATCCCTGGTGAATAACTTTGTACATAGCCTAGCACTGAGCTCGGCAGCTGATACCTACCTGGCACAGCAGACACCGTGATCTATGCGGCAGTTCTCCCAGGGCCAGGCCCCTCCATTGCACTACGGTTGGGTTGACGCTCGCGAATCCCAAATGTGGATGACTCGGGTGCGCAGCGTCCGAGCTATCCCCTGACATCTAAACCAAAGTAAAAAGAAGCCACCTCTCGCTCTCGAACCCCATTCCCGGGCGCGTCGATGCAGCAAGCGCAAATGTCCAATTCCTGATTCCAAACTGCCGTGTTCGCCTGCCTCTGTAGACCTTGATATTTGTCGGATTCGAAATCCGCGAAATCCGGGACGTAGCTACGGAATCGGACATTGCAGCACAGCTCCCGTAGACGACGTTGCGCTCATTGCCATGGCCGTAGCGCTCCCGGAGCCGCGCGTCCGCCGTACTAGCACCGTGTAAATGTTAACGAGTGCCCATATGACTTTGTATATATATATATTCCATTCTCGGCACCAGCATGAACGATAGCATGCCCTCCCACCCCTCTCTATGTACTTCTGATGCCATCAGGCAGGCATGGCGTTGCTAAAACACCAGGAGTGCCCTTCTGAGGGCAGGCCTGCTCCTTGTCAAGGCCGGTTGTGTAGCACGATATCATATAATATACGTCATGTGCAAACTAAAATGTCCCCACTGCTCCATTGGGCAACGCCACTATCATTTCCTTTATGGATTCACATTCCATCCATGGTCCTGGGCTGTTTCAGTATGAACAGAGCCTTTTCGGTCTGACCAGAGCACAAGTCTAGAGGGCTGGTCAGTTGCTGTATCCCCCGCCAGAGGGCAGGGCATGGTGGCAGTGGATGGCTTTGGACAACACCCCTCACTGCAGTGGAGCAAAGCTGGTTCCACTCTTTCTCCCCAGATGGCAGCACACTCCAGTCTGGAGAGAATTCCCAAGCCAGCCGGGCAAATTCGATGCCTTAAAGCAGGCATAAAGTAGTCACCCCAGCATAAGTGTCTGCTTAAAGCGGCTCATGGTAGATCAGCCATGTAGGTTCTCCATGCGTGTGGGAGCAGAGGCCGACAAAGGACACCCGTTCCCCGTCGTACGGTTTTGACACCACATCCCTGGTGAATAACTTTGTACATAGCCTAGCACTGAGCTCGGCAGCTGATACCTACCTGGCACAGCAGACACCGTGATCTATGCGGCAGTTCTCCCAGGGCCAGGCCCCTCCATTGCACTACGGTTGGGTTGACGCTCGCGAATCCCAAATGTGGATGACTCGGGTGCGCAGCGTCCGAGCTATCCCCTGACATCTAAACCAAAGTAAAAAGAAGCCACCTCTCGCTCTCGAACCCCATTCCCGGGCGCGTCGATGCAGCAAGCGCAAATGTATAATTCCTGATTCCAAACTGCCGTGTTCGCCTGCTTCTGTAGACCTTGATATTTGTCGGATTCGAAATCCGCGAAATCCGGGACGTAGCTAAGGAATCGGACATTGCAGCACAGCTCCCGTAGACGACGTTGCGCTCATTGCCATGGCCGTAGCGCTCCCGGAGCCGCGCGTCCGCCGTACTAGCACCGTGTAAATGTTAACGAGTGCCCATATGACTTTGTATATATATATATTCCATTCTCGGCACCAGCATGAACGATAGCATGCCCTCCCACCCCTCTCTATGTACTTCTGATGCCATCAGGCAGGCATGGCGTTGCTAAAACACCAGGAGTGCCCTTCTGAGGGCAGGCCTGCTCCTTGTCAAGGCCGGTTGTGTAGCACGATATCATATAATATACGTCATGTGCAAACTAAAATGTCCCCACTGCTCCATTGGGCAACGCCACTATCATTTCCTTTATGGATTCACATTCCATCCATGGTCCTGGGCTGTTTCAGTATGAACAGAGCCTTTTCGGTCTGACCAGAGCACAAGTCTAGAGGGCTGGTCAGTTGCTGTATCCCCCGCCAGAGGGCAGGGCATGGTGGCAGTGGATGGCTTTGGACAACACCCCTCACTGCAGTGGAGCAAAGCTGGTTCCACTCTTTCTCCCCAGATGGCAGCACACTCCAGTCTGGAGAGAATTCCCAAGCCAGCCGGGCAAATTCGATGCCTTAAAGCAGGCATAAAGTAGTCACCCCAGCATAAGTGTCTGCTTAAAGCGGCTCATGGTAGATCAGCCATGTAGGTTCTCCATGCGTGTGGGAGCAGAGGCCGACAAAGGACACCCGTTCCCCGTCGTACGGTTTGGACACCACATCCCTGGTGAATAACTTTGTACATAGCCTAGCACTGAGCTCGGCAGCTGATACCTACCTGGCACAGCAGACACCGTGATCTATGCGGCAGTTCTCCCAGGGCCAGGCCCCTCCATTGCACTACGGTTGGGTTGACGCTCGCGAATCCCAACTGTGGATGACTCGGGTGCTCAGCGTCCGAGCTATCCCCTGACATCTAAACCAAAGTAAAAAGAAGCCACCTCTCGCTCTCGAACCCCATTCCCGGGCGCGTCGATGCAGCAAGCGCAAATGTCTAATTCCTGATTCCAAACTGCCGTGTTCGCCTGCCTCTGTAGACCTTGATATTTGTCGGATTCGAAATCCGCGAAATCCGGGACGTAGCTAAGGAATCGGACATTGCAGCACAGCTCCCGTAGACGACGTTGCGCTCATTGCCATGGCCGTAGCGCTCCCGGAGCCGCGCGTCCGCCGTACTAGCACCGTGTAAATGTTAACGAGTGCCCATATGACTTTGTATATATATATATTCCATTCTCGGCACCAGCATGAACGATAGCATGCCCTCCCACCCCTCTCTATGTACTTCTGATGCCATCAGGCAGGCATGGCGTTGCTAAAATACCAGGAGTGCCCTTCTGAGGGCAGGCCTGCTCCTTGTCAAGGCCGGTTGTGTAGCACGATATCATATAATATACGTCATGTGCAAACTAAAATGTCCCCACTGCTCCATTGGGCAACGCCACTATCATTTCCTTTATGGATTCACATTCCATCCATGGTCCTGGGCTGTTTCAGTATGAACAGAGCCTTTTCGGTCTGACCAGAGCACAAGTCTAGAGGGCTGGTCAGTTGCTGTATCCCCCGCCAGAGGGCAGGGCATGGTGGCAGTGGATGGCTTTGGACAACACCCCTCACTGCAGTGGAGCAAAGCTGGTTCCACTCTTTCTCCCCAGATGGCAGCACACTCCAGTCTGGAGAGAATTCCCAAGCCAGCCGGGCAAATTCGATGCCTTAAAGCAGGCATAAAGTAGTCACCCCAGCATAAGTGTCTGCTTAAAGCGGCTCATGGTAGATCAGCCATGTAGGTTCTCCATGCGTGTGGGAGCAGAGGCCGACAAAGGACACCCGTTCCCCGTCGTACGGTTTGGACACCACATCCCTGGTGAATAACTTTGTACATAGCCTAGCACTGAGCTCGGCAGCTGATACCTACCTGGCACAGCAGACACCGTGATCTATGCGGCAGTTCTCCCAGGGCCAGGCCCCTCCATTGCACTACGGTTGGGTTGACGCTCGCGAATCCCAAATGTGGATGACTCGGGTGCGCAGCGTCCGAGCTATCCCCTGACATCTAAACCAAAGTAAAAAGAAGCCACCTCTCGCTCTCGAACCCCATTCCCGGGCGCGTCGATGCAGCAAGCGCAAATGTCCAATTCCTGATTCCAAACTGCCGTGTTCGCCTGCCTCTGTAGACCTTGATATTTGTCGGATTCGAAATCCGCGAAATCCGGGACGTAGCTACGGAATCGGACATTGCAGCACAGCTCCCGTAGACGACGTTGCGCTCATTGCCATGGCCGTAGCGCTCCCGGAGCCGCGCGTCCGCCGTACTAGCACCGTGTAAATGTTAACGAGTGCCCATATGACTTTGTATATATATATATTCCATTCTCGGCACCAGCATGAACGATAGCATGCCCTCCCACCCCTCTCTATGTACTTCTGATGCCATCAGGCAGGCATGGCGTTGCTAAAACACCAGGAGTGCCCTTCTGAGGGCAGGCCTGCTCCTTGTCAAGGCCGGTTGTGTAGCACGATATCATATAATATACGTCATGTGCAAACTAAAATGTCCCCACTGCTCCATTGAGCAACGCCACTATCATTTCCTTTATGGATTCACATTCCATCCATGGTCCTGGGCTGTTTCAGTATGAACAGAGCCTTTTCGGTCTGACCAGAGCACAAGTCTAGAGGGCTGGTCAGTTGCTGTATCCCCCGCCAGAGGGCAGGGCATGGTGGCAGTGGATGGCTTTGGACAACACCCCTCACTGCAGTGGAGCAAAGCTGGTTCCACTCTTTCTCCCCAGATGGCAGCACACTCCAGTCTGGAGAGAATTCCCAAGCCAGCCGGGCAAATTCGATGCCTTAAAGCAGGCATAAAGTAGTCACCCCAGCATAAGTGTCTGCTTAAAGCGGCTCATGGTAGATCAGCCATGTAGGTTCTCCATGCGTGTGGGAGCAGAGGCCGACAAAGGACACCCGTTCCCCGTCGTACGGTTTGGACACCACATCCCTGGTGAATAACTTTGTACATAGCCTAGCACTGAGCTCGGCAGCTGATACCTACCTGGCACAGCAGACACCGTGATCTATGCGGCAGTTCTCCCAGGGCCAGGCCCCTCCATTGCACTACGGTTGGGTTGACGCTCGCGAATCCCAAATGTGGATGACTCGGGTGCGCAGCGTCCGAGCTATCCCCTGACATCTAAACCAAAGTAAAAAGAAGCCACCTCTCGCTCTCGAACCCCATTCCCGGGCGCGTCGATGCAGCAAGCGCAAATGTCCAATTCCTGATTCCAAACTGCCGTGTTCGCCTGCCTCTGTAGACCTTGATATTTGTCGGATTCGAAATCCGCGAAATCCGGGACGTAGCTACGGAATCGGACATTGCAGCACAGCTCCCGTAGACGACGTTGCGCTCATTGCCATGGCCGTAGCGCTCCCGGAGCCGCGCGTCCGCCGTACTAGCACCGTGTAAATGTTAACGAGTGCCCATATGACTTTGTATATATATATATTCCATTCTCGGCACCAGCATGAACGATAGCATGCCCTCCCACCCCTCTCTATGTACTTCTGATGCCATCAGGCAGGCATGGCGTTGCTAAAATACCAGGAGTGCCCTTCTGAGGGCAGGCCTGCTCCTTGTCAAGGCCGGTTGTGTAGCACGATATCATATAATATACGTCATGTGCAAACTAAAATGTCCCCACTGCTCCATTGGGCAACGCCACTATCATTTCCTTTATGGATTCACATTCCATCCATGGTCCTGGGCTGTTTCAGTATGAACAGAGCCTTTTCGGTCTGACCAGAGCACAAGTCTAGAGGGCTGGTCAGTTGCTGTATCCCCCGCCAGAGGGCAGGGCATGGTGGCAGTGGATGGCTTTGGACAACACCCCTCACTGCAGTGGAGCAAAGCTGGTTCCACTCTTTCTCCCCAGATGGCAGCACACTCCAGTCTGGAGAGAATTCCCAAGCCAGCCGGGCAAATTCGATGCCTTAAAGCAGGCATAAAGTAGTCACCCCAGCATAAGTGTCTGCTTAAAGCGGCTCATGGTAGATCAGCCATGTAGGTTCTCCATGCGTGTGGGAGCAGAGGCCGACAAAGGACACCCGTTCCCCGTCGTACGGTTTGGACACCACATCCCTGGTGAATAACTTTGTACATAGCCTAGCACTGAGCTCGGCAGCTGATACCTACCTGGCACAGCAGACACCGTGATCTATGCGGCAGTTCTCCCAGGGCCAGGCCCCTCCATTGCACTACGGTTGGGTTGACGCTCGCGAATCCCAAATGTGGATGACTCGGGTGCGCAGCGTCCGAGCTATCCCCTGACATCTAAACCAAAGTAAAAAGAAGCCACCTCTCGCTCTCGAACCCCATTCCCGGGCGCGTCGATGCAGCAAGCGCAAATGTATAATTCCTGATTCCAAACTGCCGTGTTCGCCTGCTTCTGTAGACCTTGATATTTGTCGGATTCGAAATCCGCGAAATCCGGGACGTAGCTAAGGAATCGGACATTGCAGCACAGCTCCCGTAGACGACGTTGCGCTCATTGCCATGGCCGTAGCGCTCCCGGAGCCGCGCGTCCGCCGTACTAGCACCGTGTAAATGTTAACGAGTGCCCATATGACTTTGTATATATATATATTCCATTCTCGGCACCAGCATGAACGATAGCATGCCCTCCCACCCCTCTCTATGTACTTCTGATGCCATCAGGCAGGCATGGCGTTGCTAAAATACCAGGAGTGCCCTTCTGAGGGCAGGCCTGCTCCTTGTCAAGGCCGGTTGTGTAGCACGATATCATATAATATACGTCATGTGCAAACTAAAATGTCCCCACTGCTCCATTGGGCAACGCCACTATCATTTCCTTTATGGATTCACATTCCATCCATGGTCCTGGGCTGTTTCAGTATGAACAGAGCCTTTTCGGTCTGACCAGAGCACAAGTCTAGAGGGCTGGTCAGTTGCTGTATCCCCCGCCAGAGGGCAGGGCATGGTGGCAGTGGATGGCTTTGGACAACACCCCTCACTGCAGTGGAGCAAAGCTGGTTCCACTCTTTCTCCCCAGATGGCAGCACACTCCAGTCTGGAGAGAATTCCCAAGCCAGCCGGGCAAATTCGATGCCTTAAAGCAGGCATAAAGTAGTCACCCCAGCATAAGTGTCTGCTTAAAGCGGCTCATGGTAGATCAGCCATGTAGGTTCTCCATGCGTGTGGGAGCAGAGGCCGACAAAGGACACCCGTTCCCCGTCGTACGGTTTGGACACCACATCCCTGGTGAATAACTTTGTACATAGCCTAGCACTGAGCTCGGCAGCTGATACCTACCTGGCACAGCAGACACCGTGATCTATGCGGCAGTTCTCCCAGGGCCAGGCCCCTCCATTGCACTACGGTTGGGTTGACGCTCGCGAATCCCAAATGTGGATGACTCGGGTGCGCAGCGTCCGAGCTATCCCCTGACATCTAAACCAAAGTAAAAAGAAGCCACCTCTCGCTCTCGAACCCCATTCCCGGGCGCGTCGATGCAGCAAGCGCAAATGTATAATTCCTGATTCCAAACTGCCGTGTTCGCCTGCTTCTGTAGACCTTGATATTTGTCGGATTCGAAATCCGCGAAATCCGGGACGTAGCTAAGGAATCGGACATTGCAGCACAGCTCCCGTAGACGACGTTGCGCTCATTGCCATGGCCGTAGCGCTCCCGGAGCCGCGCGTCCGCCGTACTAGCACCGTGTAAATGTTAACGAGTGCCCATATGACTTTGTATATATATATATTCCATTCTCGGCACCAGCATGAACGATAGCATGCCCTCCCACCCCTCTCTATGTACTTCTGATGCCATCAGGCAGGCATGGCGTTGCTAAAATACCAGGAGTGCCCTTCTGAGGGCAGGCCTGCTCCTTGTCAAGGCCGGTTGTGTAGCACGATATCATATAATATACGTCATGTGCAAACTAAAATGTCCCCACTGCTCCATTGGGCAACGCCACTATCATTTCCTTTATGGATTCACATTCCATCCATGGTCCTGGGCTGTTTCAGTATGAACAGAGCCTTTTCGGTCTGACCAGAGCACAAGTCTAGAGGGCTGGTCAGTTGCTGTATCCCCCGCCAGAGGGCAGGGCATGGTGGCAGTGGATGGCTTTGGACAACACCCCTCACTGCAGTGGAGCAAAGCTGGTTCCACTCTTTCTCCCCAGATGGCAGCACACTCCAGTCTGGAGAGAATTCCCAAGCCGGCCGGGCAAATTCGATGCCTTAAAGCAGGCATAAAGTAGTCACCCCAGCATAAGTGTCTGCTTAAAGCGGCTCATGGTAGATCAGCCATGTAGGTTCTCCATGCGTGTGGGAGCAGAGGCCGACAAAGGACACCCGTTCCCCGTCGTACGGTTTGGACACCACATCCCTGGTGAATAACTTTGTACATAGCCTAGCACTGAGCTCGGCAGCTGATACCTACCTGGCACAGCAGACACCGTGATCTATGCGGCAGTTCTCCCAGGGCCAGGCCCCTCCATTGCACTACGGTTGGGTTGACGCTCGCGAATCCCAACTGTGGATGACTCGGGTGCTCAGCGTCCGAGCTATCCCCTGACATCTAAACCAAAGTAAAAAGAAGCCACCTCTCGCTCTCGAACCCCATTCCCGGGCGCGTCGATGCAGCAAGCGCAAATGTATAATTCCTGATTCCAAACTGCCGTGTTCGCCTGCCTCTGTAGACCTTGATATTTGTCGGATTCGAAATCCGCGAAATCCGGGACGTAGCTAAGGAATCGGACATTGCAGCACAGCTCCCGTAGACGACGTTGCGCTCATTGCCATGGCCGTAGCGCTCCCGGAGCCGCGCGTCCGCCGTACTAGCACCGTGTAAATGTTAACGAGTGCCCATATGACTTTGTATATATATATATTCCATTCTCGGCACCAGCATGAACGATAGCATGCCCTCCCACCCCTCTCTATGTACTTCTGATGCCATCAGGCAGGCATGGCGTTGCTAAAATACCAGGAGTGCCCTTCTGAGGGCAGGCCTGCTCCTTGTCAAGGCCGGTTGTGTAGCACGATATCATATAATATACGTCATGTGCAAACTAAAATGTCCCCACTGCTCCATTGGGCAACGCCACTATCATTTCCTTTATGGATTCACATTCCATCCATGGTCCTGGGCTGTTTCAGTATGAACAGAGCCTTTTCGGTCTGACCAGAGCACAAGTCTAGAGGGCTGGTCAGTTGCTGTATCCCCCGCCAGAGGGCAGGGCATGGTGGCAGTGGATGGCTTTGGACAACACCCCTCACTGCAGTGGAGCAAAGCTGGTTCCACTCTTTCTCCCCAGATGGCAGCACACTCCAGTCTGGAGAGAATTCCCAAGCCAGCCGGGCAAATTCGATGCCTTAAAGCAGGCATAAAGTAGTCACCCCAGCATAAGTGTCTGCTTAAAGCGGCTCATGGTAGATCAGCCATGTAGGTTCTCCATGCGTGTGGGAGCAGAGGCCGACAAAGGACACCCGTTCCCCGTCGTACGGTTTGGACACCACATCCCTGGTGAATAACTTTGTACATAGCCTAGCACTGAGCTCGGCAGCTGATACCTACCTGGCACAGCAGACACCGTGATCTATGCGGCAGTTCTCCCAGGGCCAGGCCCCTCCATTGCACTACGGTTGGGTTGACGCTCGCGAATCCCAAATGTGGATGACTCGGGTGCGCAGCGTCCGAGCTATCCCCTGACATCTAAACCAAAGTAAAAAGAAGCCACCTCTCGCTCTCGAACCCCATTCCCGGGCGCGTCGATGCAGCAAGCGCAAATGTCCAATTCCTGATTCCAAACTGCCGTGTTCGCCTGCCTCTGTAGACCTTGATATTTGTCGGATTCGAAATCCGCGAAATCCGGGACGTAGCTACGGAATCGGACATTGCAGCACAGCTCCCGTAGACGACGTTGCGCTCATTGCCATGGCCGTAGCGCTCCCGGAGCCGCGCGTCCGCCGTACTAGCACCGTGTAAATGTTAACGAGTGCCCATATGACTTTGTATATATATATATTCCATTCTCGGCACCAGCATGAACGATAGCATGCCCTCCCACCCCTCTCTATGTACTTCTGATGCCATCAGGCAGGCATGGCGTTGCTAAAACACCAGGAGTGCCCTTCTGAGGGCAGGCCTGCTCCTTGTCAAGGCCGGTTGTGTAGCACGATATCATATAATATACGTCATGTGCAAACTAAAATGTCCCCACTGCTCCATTGGGCAACGCCACTATCATTTCCTTTATGGATTCACATTCCATCCATGGTCCTGGGCTGTTTCAGTATGAACAGAGCCTTTTCGGTCTGACCAGAGCACAAGTCTAGAGGGCTGGTCAGTTGCTGTATCCCCCGCCAGAGGGCAGGGCATGGTGGCAGTGGATGGCTTTGGACAACACCCCTCACTGCAGTGGAGCAAAGCTGGTTCCACTCTTTCTCCCCAGATGGCAGCACACTCCAGTCTGGAGAGAATTCCCAAGCCAGCCGGGCAAATTCGATGCCTTAAAGCAGGCATAAAGTAGTCACCCCAGCATAAGTGTCTGCTTAAAGCGGCTCATGGTAGATCAGCCATGTAGGTTCTCCATGCGTGTGGGAGCAGAGGCCGACAAAGGACACCCGTTCCCCGTCGTACGGTTTGGACACCACATCCCTGGTGAATAACTTTGTACATAGCCTAGCACTGAGCTCGGCAGCTGATACCTACCTGGCACAGCAGACACCGTGATCTATGCGGCAGTTCTCCCAGGGCCAGGCCCCTCCATTGCACTACGGTTGGGTTGACGCTCGCGAATCCCAAATGTGGATGACTCGGGTGCGCAGCGTCCGAGCTATCCCCTGACATCTAAACCAAAGTAAAAAGAAGCCACCTCTCGCTCTCGAACCCCATTCCCGGGCGCGTCGATGCAGCAAGCGCAAATGTCCAATTCCTGATTCCAAACTGCCGTGTTCGCCTGCCTCTGTAGACCTTGATATTTGTCGGATTCGAAATCCGCGAAATCCGGGACGTAGCTACGGAATCGGACATTGCAGCACAGCTCCCGTAGACGACGTTGCGCTCATTGCCATGGCCGTAGCGCTCCCGGAGCCGCGCGTCCGCCGTACTAGCACCGTGTAAATGTTAACGAGTGCCCATATGACTTTGTATATATATATATTCCATTCTCGGCACCAGCATGAACGATAGCATGCCCTCCCACCCCTCTCTATGTACTTCTGATGCCATCAGGCAGGCATGGCGTTGCTAAAACACCAGGAGTGCCCTTCTGAGGGCAGGCCTGCTCCTTGTCAAGGCCGGTTGTGTAGCACGATATCATATAATATACGTCATGTGCAAACTAAAATGTCCCCACTGCTCCATTGGGCAACGCCACTATCATTTCCTTTATGGATTCACATTCCATCCATGGTCCTGGGCTGTTTCAGTATGAACAGAGCCTTTTCGGTCTGACCAGAGCACAAGTCTAGAGGGCTGGTCAGTTGCTGTATCCCCCGCCAGAGGGCAGGGCATGGTGGCAGTGGATGGCTTTGGACAACACCCCTCACTGCAGTGGAGCAAAGCTGGTTCCACTCTTTCTCCCCAGATGGCAGCACACTCCAGTCTGGAGAGAATTCCCAAGCCAGCCGGGCAAATTCGATGCCTTAAAGCAGGCATAAAGTAGTCACCCCAGCATAAGTGTCTGCTTAAAGCGGCTCATGGTAGATCAGCCATGTAGGTTCTCCATGCGTGTGGGAGCAGAGGCCGACAAAGGACACCCGTTCCCCGTCGTACGGTTTGGACACCACATCCCTGGTGAATAACTTTGTACATAGCCTAGCACTGAGCTCGGCAGCTGATACCTACCTGGCACAGCAGACACCGTGATCTATGCGGCAGTTCTCCCAGGGCCAGGCCCCTCCATTGCACTACGGTTGGGTTGACGCTCGCGAATCCCAAATGTGGATGACTCGGGTGCTCAGCGTCCGAGCTATCCCCTGACATCTAAACCAAAGTAAAAAGAAGCCACCTCTCGCTCTCGAACCCCATTCCCGGGCGCGTCGATGCAGCAAGCGCAAATGTCCAATTCCTGATTCCAAACTGCCGTGTTCGCCTGCCTCTGTAGACCTTGATATTTGTCGGATTCGAAATCCGCGAAATCCGGGACGTAGCTACGGAATCGGACATTGCAGCACAGCTCCCGTAGACGACGTTGCGCTCATTGCCATGGCCGTAGCGCTCCCGGAGCCGCGCGTCCGCCGTACTAGCACCGTGTAAATGTTAACGAGTGCCCATATGACTTTGTATATATATATATTCCATTCTCGGCACCAGCATGAACGATAGCATGCCCTCCCACCCCTCTCTATGTACTTCTGATGCCATCAGGCAGGCATGGCGTTGCTAAAATACCAGGAGTGCCCTTCTGAGGGCAGGCCTGCTCCTTGTCAAGGCCGGTTGTGTAGCACGATATCATATAATATACGTCATGTGCAAACTAAAATGTCCCCACTGCTCCATTGGGCAACGCCACTATCATTTCCTTTATGGATTCACATTCCATCCATGGTCCTGGGCTGTTTCAGTATGAACAGAGCCTTTTCGGTCTGACCAGAGCACAAGTCTAGAGGGCTGGTCAGTTGCTGTATCCCCCGCCAGAGGGCAGGGCATGGTGGCAGTGGATGGCTTTGGACAACACCCCTCACTGCAGTGGAGCAAAGCTGGTTCCACTCTTTCTCCCCAGATGGCAGCACACTCCAGTCTGGAGAGAATTCCCAAGCCAGCCGGGCAAATTCGATGCCTTAAAGCAGGCATAAAGTAGTCACCCCAGCATAAGTGTCTGCTTAAAGCGGCTCATGGTAGATCAGCCATGTAGGTTCTCCATGCGTGTGGGAGCAGAGGCCGACAAAGGACACCCGTTCCCCGTCGTACGGTTTGGACACCACATCCCTGGTGAATAACTTTGTACATAGCCTAGCACTGAGCTCGGCAGCTGATACCTACCTGGCACAGCAGACACCGTGATCTATGCGGCAGTTCTCCCAGGGCCAGGCCCCTCCATTGCACTACGGTTGGGTTGACGCTCGCGAATCCCAAATGTGGATGACTCGGGTGCGCAGCGTCCGAGCTATCCCCTGACATCTAAACCAAAGTAAAAAGAAGCCACCTCTCGCTCTCGAACCCCATTCCCGGGCGCGTCGATGCAGCAAGCGCAAATGTATAATTCCTGATTCCAAACTGCCGTGTTCGCCTGCTTCTGTAGACCTTGATATTTGTCGGATTCGAAATCCGCGAAATCCGGGACGTAGCTAAGGAATCGGACATTGCAGCACAGCTCCCGTAGACGACGTTGCGCTCATTGCCATGGCCGTAGCGCTCCCGGAGCCGCGCGTCCGCCGTACTAGCACCGTGTAAATGTTAACGAGTGCCCATATGACTTTGTATATATATATATTCCATTCTCGGCACCAGCATGAACGATAGCATGCCCTCCCACCCCTCTCTATGTACTTCTGATGCCATCAGGCAGGCATGGCGTTGCTAAAATACCAGGAGTGCCCTTCTGAGGGCAGGCCTGCTCCTTGTCAAGGCCGGTTGTGTAGCACGATATCATATAATATACGTCATGTGCAAACTAAAATGTCCCCACTGCTCCATTGGGCAACGCCACTATCATTTCCTTTATGGATTCACATTCCATCCATGGTCCTGGGCTGTTTCAGTATGAACAGAGCCTTTTCGGTCTGACCAGAGCACAAGTCTAGAGGGCTGGTCAGTTGCTGTATCCCCCGCCAGAGGGCAGGGCATGGTGGCAGTGGATGGCTTTGGACAACACCCCTCACTGCAGTGGAGCAAAGCTGGTTCCACTCTTTCTCCCCAGATGGCAGCACACTCCAGTCTGGAGAGAATTCCCAAGCCAGCCGGGCAAATTCGATGCCTTAAAGCAGGCATAAAGTAGTCACCCCAGCATAAGTGTCTGCTTAAAGCGGCTCATGGTAGATCAGCCATGTAGGTTCTCCATGCGTGTGGGAGCAGAGGCCGACAAAGGACACCCGTTCCCCGTCGTACGGTTTGGACACCACATCCCTGGTGAATAACTTTGTACATAGCCTAGCACTGAGCTCGGCAGCTGATACCTACCTGGCACAGCAGACACCGTGATCTATGCGGCAGTTCTCCCAGGGCCAGGCCCCTCCATTGCACTACGGTTGGGTTGACGCTCGCGAATCCCAAATGTGGATGACTCGGGTGCGCAGCGTCCGAGCTATCCCCTGACATCTAAACCAAAGTAAAAAGAAGCCACCTCTCGCTCTCGAACCCCATTCCCGGGCGCGTCGATGCAGCAAGCGCAAATGTCCAATTCCTGATTCCAAACTGCCGTGTTCGCCTGCCTCTGTAGACCTTGATATTTGTCGGATTCGAAATCCGCGAAATCCGGGACGTAGCTACGGAATCGGACATTGCAGCACAGCTCCCGTAGACGACGTTGCGCTCATTGCCATGGCCGTAGCGCTCCCGGAGCCGCGCGTCCGCCGTACTAGCACCGTGTAAATGTTAACGAGTGCCCATATGACTTTGTATATATATATATTCCATTCTCGGCACCAGCATGAACGATAGCATGCCCTCCCACCCCTCTCTATGTACTTCTGATGCCATCAGGCAGGCATGGCGTTGCTAAAACACCAGGAGTGCCCTTCTGAGGGCAGGCCTGCTCCTTGTCAAGGCCGGTTGTGTAGCACGATATCATATAATATACGTCATGTGCAAACTAAAATGTCCCCACTGCTCCATTGGGCAACGCCACTATCATTTCCTTTATGGATTCACATTCCATCCATGGTCCTGGGCTGTTTCAGTATGAACAGAGCCTTTTCGGTCTGACCAGAGCACAAGTCTAGAGGGCTGGTCAGTTGCTGTATCCCCCGCCAGAGGGCAGGGCATGGTGGCAGTGGATGGCTTTGGACAACACCCCTCACTGCAGTGGAGCAAAGCTGGTTCCACTCTTTCTCCCCAGATGGCAGCACACTCCAGTCTGGAGAGAATTCCCAAGCCAGCCGGGCAAATTCGATGCCTTAAAGCAGGCATAAAGTAGTCACCCCAGCATAAGTGTCTGCTTAAAGCGGCTCATGGTAGATCAGCCATGTAGGTTCTCCATGCGTGTGGGAGCAGAGGCCGACAAAGGACACCCGTTCCCCGTCGTACGGTTTGGACACCACATCCCTGGTGAATAACTTTGTACATAGCCTAGCACTGAGCTCGGCAGCTGATACCTACCTGGCACAGCAGACACCGTGATCTATGCGGCAGTTCTCCCAGGGCCAGGCCCCTCCATTGCACTACGGTTGGGTTGACGCTCGCGAATCCCAAATGTGGATGACTCGGGTGCTCAGCGTCCGAGCTATCCCCTGACATCTAAACCAAAGTAAAAAGAAGCCACCTCTCGCTCTCGAACCCCATTCCCGGGCGCGTCGATGCAGCAAGCGCAAATGTCCAATTCCTGATTCCAAACTGCCGTGTTCGCCTGCCTCTGTAGACCTTGATATTTGTCGGATTCGAAATCCGCGAAATCCGGGACGTAGCTACGGAATCGGACATTGCAGCACAGCTCCCGTAGACGACGTTGCGCTCATTGCCATGGCCGTAGCGCTCCCGGAGCCGCGCGTCCGCCGTACTAGCACCGTGTAAATGTTAACGAGTGCCCATATGACTTTGTATATATATATATTCCATTCTCGGCACCAGCATGAACGATAGCATGCCCTCCCACCCCTCTCTATGTACTTCTGATGCCATCAGGCAGGCATGGCGTTGCTAAAATACCAGGAGTGCCCTTCTGAGGGCAGGCCTGCTCCTTGTCAAGGCCGGTTGTGTAGCACGATATCATATAATATACGTCATGTGCAAACTAAAATGTCCCCACTGCTCCATTGGGCAACGCCACTATCATTTCCTTTATGGATTCACATTCCATCCATGGTCCTGGGCTGTTTCAGTATGAACAGAGCCTTTTCGGTCTGACCAGAGCACAAGTCTAGAGGGCTGGTCAGTTGCTGTATCCCCCGCCAGAGGGCAGGGCATGGTGGCAGTGGATGGCTTTGGACAACACCCCTCACTGCAGTGGAGCAAAGCTGGTTCCACTCTTTCTCCCCAGATGGCAGCACACTCCAGTCTGGAGAGAATTCCCAAGCCAGCCGGGCAAATTCGATGCCTTAAAGCAGGCATAAAGTAGTCACCCCAGCATAAGTGTCTGCTTAAAGCGGCTCATGGTAGATCAGCCATGTAGGTTCTCCATGCGTGTGGGAGCAGAGGCCGACAAAGGACACCCGTTCCCCGTCGTACGGTTTGGACACCACATCCCTGGTGAATAACTTTGTACATAGCCTAGCACTGAGCTCGGCAGCTGATACCTACCTGGCACAGCAGACACCGTGATCTATGCGGCAGTTCTCCCAGGGCCAGGCCCCTCCATTGCACTACGGTTGGGTTGACGCTCGCGAATCCCAAATGTGGATGACTCGGGTGCGCAGCGTCCGAGCTATCCCCTGACATCTAAACCAAAGTAAAAAGAAGCCACCTCTCGCTCTCGAACCCCATTCCCGGGCGCGTCGATGCAGCAAGCGCAAATGTATAATTCCTGATTCCAAACTGCCGTGTTCGCCTGCTTCTGTAGACCTTGATATTTGTCGGATTCGAAATCCGCGAAATCCGGGACGTAGCTAAGGAATCGGACATTGCAGCACAGCTCCCGTAGACGACGTTGCGCTCATTGCCATGGCCGTAGCGCTCCCGGAGCCGCGCGTCCGCCGTACTAGCACCGTGTAAATGTTAACGAGTGCCCATATGACTTTGTATATATATATATTCCATTCTCGGCACCAGCATGAACGATAGCATGCCCTCCCACCCCTCTCTATGTACTTCTGATGCCATCAGGCAGGCATGGCGTTGCTAAAATACCAGGAGTGCCCTTCTGAGGGCAGGCCTGCTCCTTGTCAAGGCCGGTTGTGTAGCACGATATCATATAATATACGTCATGTGCAAACTAAAATGTCCCCACTGCTCCATTGGGCAACGCCACTATCATTTCCTTTATGGATTCACATTCCATCCATGGTCCTGGGCTGTTTCAGTATGAACAGAGCCTTTTCGGTCTGACCAGAGCACAAGTCTAGAGGGCTGGTCAGTTGCTGTATCCCCCGCCAGAGGGCAGGGCATGGTGGCAGTGGATGGCTTTGGACAACACCCCTCACTGCAGTGGAGCAAAGCTGGTTCCACTCTTTCTCCCCAGATGGCAGCACACTCCAGTCTGGAGAGAATTCCCAAGCCAGCCGGGCAAATTCGATGCCTTAAAGCAGGCATAAAGTAGTCACCCCAGCATAAGTGTCTGCTTAAAGCGGCTCATGGTAGATCAGCCATGTAGGTTCTCCATGCGTGTGGGAGCAGAGGCCGACAAAGGACACCCGTTCCCCGTCGTACGGTTTGGACACCACATCCCTGGTGAATAACTTTGTACATAGCCTAGCACTGAGCTCGGCAGCTGATACCTACCTGGCACAGCAGACACCGTGATCTATGCGGCAGTTCTCCCAGGGCCAGGCCCCTCCATTGCACTACGGTTGGGTTGACGCTCGCGAATCCCAAATGTGGATGACTCGGGTGCGCAGCGTCCGAGCTATCCCCTGACATCTAAACCAAAGTAAAAAGAAGCCACCTCTCGCTCTCGAACCCCATTCCCGGGCGCGTCGATGCAGCAAGCGCAAATGTATAATTCCTGATTCCAAACTGCCGTGTTCGCCTGCTTCTGTAGACCTTGATATTTGTCGGATTCGAAATCCGCGAAATCCGGGACGTAGCTAAGGAATCGGACATTGCAGCACAGCTCCCGTAGACGACGTTGCGCTCATTGCCATGGCCGTAGCGCTCCCGGAGCCGCGCGTCCGCCGTACTAGCACCGTGTAAATGTTAACGAGTGCCCATATGACTTTGTATATATATATATTCCATTCTCGGCACCAGCATGAACGATAGCATGCCCTCCCACCCCTCTCTATGTACTTCTGATGCCATCAGGCAGGCATGGCGTTGCTAAAATACCAGGAGTGCCCTTCTGAGGGCAGGCCTGCTCCTTGTCAAGGCCGGTTGTGTAGCACGATATCATATAATATACGTCATGTGCAAACTAAAATGTCCCCACTGCTCCATTGGGCAACGCCACTATCATTTCCTTTATGGATTCACATTCCATCCATGGTCCTGGGCTGTTTCAGTATGAACAGAGCCTTTTCGGTCTGACCAGAGCACAAGTCTAGAGGGCTGGTCAGTTGCTGTATCCCCCGCCAGAGGGCAGGGCATGGTGGCAGTGGATGGCTTTGGACAACACCCCTCACTGCAGTGGAGCAAAGCTGGTTCCACTCTTTCTCCCCAGATGGCAGCACACTCCAGTCTGGAGAGAATTCCCAAGCCAGCCGGGCAAATTCGATGCCTTAAAGCAGGCATAAAGTAGTCACCCCAGCATAAGTGTCTGCTTAAAGCGGCTCATGGTAGATCAGCCATGTAGGTTCTCCATGCGTGTGGGAGCAGAGGCCGACAAAGGACACCCGTTCCCCGTCGTACGGTTTGGACACCACATCCCTGGTGAATAACTTTGTACATAGCCTAGCACTGAGCTCGGCAGCTGATACCTACCTGGCACAGCAGACACCGTGATCTATGCGGCAGTTCTCCCAGGGCCAGGCCCCTCCATTGCACTACGGTTGGGTTGACGCTCGCGAATCCCAAATGTGGATGACTCGGGTGCGCAGCGTCCGAGCTATCCCCTGACATCTAAACCAAAGTAAAAAGAAGCCACCTCTCGCTCTCGAACCCCATTCCCGGGCGCGTCGATGCAGCAAGCGCAAATGTATAATTCCTGATTCCAAACTGCCGTGTTCGCCTGCTTCTGTAGACCTTGATATTTGTCGGATTCGAAATCCGCGAAATCCGGGACGTAGCTAAGGAATCGGACATTGCAGCACAGCTCCCGTAGACGACGTTGCGCTCATTGCCATGGCCGTAGCGCTCCCGGAGCCGCGCGTCCGCCGTACTAGCACCGTGTAAATGTTAACGAGTGCCCATATGACTTTGTATATATATATATTCCATTCTCGGCACCAGCATGAACGATAGGATGCCCTCCCACCCCTCTCTATGTACTTCTGATGCCATCAGGCAGGCATGGCGTTGCTAAAATACCAGGAGTGCCCTTCTGAGGGCAGGCCTGCTCCTTGTCAAGGCCGGTTGTGTAGCACGATATCATATAATATACGTCATGTGCAAACTAAAATGTCCCCACTGCTCCATTGGGCAACGCCACTATCATTTCCTTTATGGATTCACATTCCATCCATGGTCCTGGGCTGTTTCAGTATGAACAGAGCCTTTTCGGTCTGACCAGAGCACAAGTCTAGAGGGCTGGTCAGTTGCTGTATCCCCCGCCAGAGGGCAGGGCATGGTGGCAGTGGATGGCTTTGGACAACACCCCTCACTGCAGTGGAGCAAAGCTGGTTCCACTCTTTCTCCCCAGATGGCAGCACACTCCAGTCTGGAGAGAATTCCCAAGCCAGCCGGGCAAATTCGATGCCTTAAAGCAGGCATAAAGTAGTCACCCCAGCATAAGTGTCTGCTTAAAGCGGCTCATGGTAGATCAGCCATGTAGGTTCTCCATGCGTGTGGGAGCAGAGGCCGACAAAGGACACCCGTTCCCCGTCGTACGGTTTGGACACCACATCCCTGGTGAATAACTTTGTACATAGCCTAGCACTGAGCTCGGCAGCTGATACCTACCTGGCACAGCAGACACCGTGATCTATGCGGCAGTTCTCCCAGGGCCAGGCCCCTCCATTGCACTACGGTTGGGTTGACGCTCGCGAATCCCAAATGTGGATGACTCGGGTGCTCAGCGTCCGAGCTATCCCCTGACATCTAAACCAAAGTAAAAAGAAGCCACCTCTCGCTCTCGAACCCCATTCCCGGGCGCGTCGATGCAGCAAGCGCAAATGTATAATTCCTGATTCCAAACTGCCGTGTTCGCCTGCTTCTGTAGACCTTGATATTTGTCGGATTCGAAATCCGCGAAATCCGGGACGTAGCTAAGGAATCGGACATTGCAGCACAGCTCCCGTAGACGACGTTGCGCTCATTGCCATGGCCGTAGCGCTCCCGGAGCCGCGCGTCCGCCGTACTAGCACCGTGTAAATGTTAACGAGTGCCCATATGACTTTGTATATATATATATTCCATTCTCGGCACCAGCATGAACGATAGCATGCCCTCCCACCCCTCTCTATGTACTTCTGATGCCATCAGGCAGGCATGGCGTTGCTAAAATACCAGGAGTGCCCTTCTGAGGGCAGGCCTGCTCCTTGTCAAGGCCGGTTGTGTAGCACGATATCATATAATATACGTCATGTGCAAACTAAAATGTCCCCACTGCTCCATTGGGCAATGCCACTATCATTTCCTTTATGGATTCACATTCCATCCATGGTCCTGGGCTGTTTCAGTATGAACAGAGCCTTTTCGGTCTGACCAGAGCACAAGTCTAGAGGGCTGGTCAGTTGCTGTATCCCCCGCCAGAGGGCAGGGCATGGTGGCAGTGGATGGCTTTGGACAACACCCCTCACTGCAGTGGAGCAAAGCTGGTTCCACTCTTTCTCCCCAGATGGCAGCACACTCCAGTCTGGAGAGAATTCCCAAGCCAGCCGGGCAAATTCGATGCCTTAAAGCAGGCATAAAGTAGTCACCCCAGCATAAGTGTCTGCTTAAAGCGGCTCATGGTAGATCAGCCATGTAGGTTCTCCATGCGTGTGGGAGCAGAGGCCGACAAAGGACACCCGTTCCCCGTCGTACGGTTTGGACACCACATCCCTGGTGAATAACTTTGTACATAGCCTAGCACTGAGCTCGGCAGCTGATACCTACCTGGCACAGCAGACACCGTGATCTATGCGGCAGTTCTCCCAGGGCCAGGCCCCTCCATTGCACTACGGTTGGGTTGACGCTCGCGAATCCCAAATGTGGATGACTCGGGTGCTCAGCGTCCGAGCTATCCCCTGACATCTAAACCAAAGTAAAAAGAAGCCACCTCTCGCTCTCGAACCCCATTCCCGGGCGCGTCGATGCAGCAAGCGCAAATGTCCAATTCCTGATTCCAAACTGCCGTGTTCGCCTGCCTCTGTAGACCTTGATATTTGTCGGATTCGAAATCCGCGAAATCCGGGACGTAGCTAAGGAATCGGACATTGCAGCACAGCTCCCGTAGACGACGTTGCGCTCATTGCCATGGCCGTAGCGCTCCCGGAGCCGCGCGTCCGCCGTCCTAGCACCGTGTAAATGTTAACGAGTGCCCATATGACTTTGTATATATATATATTCCATTCTCGGCACCAGCATGAACGATAGCATGCCCTCCCACCCCTCTCTATGTACTTCTGATGCCATCAGGCAGGCATGGCGTTGCTAAAATACCAGGAGTGCCCTTCTGAGGGCAGGCCTGCTCCTTGTCAAGGCCGGTTGTGTAGCACGATATCATATAATATACGTCATGTGCAAACTAAAATGTCCCCACTGCTCCATTGGGCAACGCCACTATCATTTCCTTTATGGATTCACATTCCATCCATGGTCCTGGGCTGTTTCAGTATGAACAGAGCCTTTTCGGTCTGACCAGAGCACAAGTCTAGAGGGCTGGTCAGTTGCTGTATCCCCCGCCAGAGGGCAGGGCATGGTGGCAGTGGATGGCTTTGGACAACACCCCTCACTGCAGTGGAGCAAAGCTGGTTCCACTCTTTCTCCCCAGATGGCAGCACACTCCAGTCTGGAGAGAATTCCCAAGCCAGCCGGGCAAATTCGATGCCTTAAAGCAGGCATAAAGTAGTCACCCCAGCATAAGTGTCTGCTTAAAGCGGCTCATGGTAGATCAGCCATGTAGGTTCTCCATGCGTGTGGGAGCAGAGGCCGACAAAGGACACCCGTTCCCCGTCGTACGGTTTGGACACCACATCCCTGGTGAATAACTTTGTACATAGCCTAGCACTGAGCTCGGCAGCTGATACCTACCTGGCACAGCAGACACCGTGATCTATGCGGCAGTTCTCCCAGGGCCAGGCCCCTCCATTGCACTACGGTTGGGTTGACGCTCGCGAATCCCAAATGTGGATGACTCGGGTGCGCAGCGTCCGAGCTATCCCCTGACATCTAAACCAAAGTAAAAAGAAGCCACCTCTCGCTCTCGGACCCCATTCCCGGGCGCGTCGATGCAGCAAGCGCAAATGTCCAATTCCTGATTCCAAACTGCCGTGTTCGCCTGCCTCTGTAGACCTTGATATTTGTCGGATTCGAAATCCGCGAAATCCGGGACGTAGCTACGGAATCGGACATTGCAGCACAGCTCCCGTAGACGACGTTGCGCTCATTGCCATGGCCGTAGCGCTCCCGGAGCCGCGCGTCCGCCGTACTAGCACCGTGTAAATGTTAACGAGTGCCCATATGACTTTGTATATATATATATTCCATTCTCGGCACCAGCATGAACGATAGCATGCCCTCCCACCCCTCTCTATGTACTTCTGATGCCATCAGGCAGGCATGGCGTTGCTAAAATACCAGGAGTGCCCTTCTGAGGGCAGGCCTGCTCCTTGTCAAGGCCGGTTGTGTAGCACGATATCATATAATATACGTCATGTGCAAACTAAAATGTCCCCACTGCTCCATTGGGCAACGCCACTATCATTTCCTTTATGGATTCACATTCCATCCATGGTCCTGGGCTGTTTCAGTATGAACAGAGCCTTTTCGGTCTGACCAGAGCACAAGTCTAGAGGGCTGGTCAGTTGCTGTATCCCCCGCCAGAGGGCAGGGCATGGTGGCAGTGGATGGCTTTGGACAACACCCCTCACTGCAGTGGAGCAAAGCTGGTTCCACTCTTTCTCCCCAGATGGCAGCACACTCCAGTCTGGAGAGAATTCCCAAGCCAGCCGGGCAAATTCGATGCCTTAAAGCAGGCATAAAGTAGTCACCCCAGCATAAGTGTCTGCTTAAAGCGGCTCATGGTAGATCAGCCATGTAGGTTCTCCATGCGTGTGGGAGCAGAGGCCGACAAAGGACACCCGTTCCCCGTCGTACGGTTTGGACACCACATCCCTGGTGAATAACTTTGTACATAGCCTAGCACTGAGCTCGGCAGCTGATACCTACCTGGCACAGCAGACACCGTGATCTATGCGGCAGTTCTCCCAGGGCCAGGCCCCTCCATTGCACTACGGTTGGGTTGACGCTCGCGAATCCCAAATGTGGATGACTCGGGTGCGCAGCGTCCGAGCTATCCCCTGACATCTAAACCAAAGTAAAAAGAAGCCACCTCTCGCTCTCGAACCCCATTCCCGGGCGCGTCGATGCAGCAAGCGCAAATGTATAATTCCTGATTCCAAACTGCCGTGTTCGCCTGCTTCTGTAGACCTTGATATTTGTCGGATTCGAAATCCGCGAAATCCGGGACGTAGCTAAGGAATCGGACATTGCAGCACAGCTCCCGTAGACGACGTTGCGCTCATTGCCATGGCCGTAGCGCTCCCGGAGCCGCGCGTCCGCCGTACTAGCACCGTGTAAATGTTAACGAGTGCCCATATGACTTTGTATATATATATATTCCATTCTCGGCACCAGCATGAACGATAGCATGCCCTCCCACCCCTCTCTATGTACTTCTGATGCCATCAGGCAGGCATGGCGTTGCTAAAATACCAGGAGTGCCCTTCTGAGGGCAGGCCTGCTCCTTGTCAAGGCCGGTTGTGTAGCACGATATCATATAATATACGTCATGTGCAAACTAAAATGTCCCCACTGCTCCATTGGGCAACGCCACTATCATTTCCTTTATGGATTCACATTCCATCCATGGTCCTGGGCTGTTTCAGTATGAACAGAGCCTTTTCGGTCTGACCAGAGCACAAGTCTAGAGGGCTGGTCAGTTGCTGTATCCCCCGCCAGAGGGCAGGGCATGGTGGCAGTGGATGGCTTTGGACAACACCCCTCACTGCAGTGGAGCAAAGCTGGTTCCACTCTTTCTCCCCAGATGGCAGCACACTCCAGTCTGGAGAGAATTCCCAAGCCAGCCGGGCAAATTCGATGCCTTAAAGCAGGCATAAAGTAGTCACCCCAGCATAAGTGTCTGCTTAAAGCGGCTCATGGTAGATCAGCCATGTAGGTTCTCCATGCGTGTGGGAGCAGAGGCCGACAAAGGACACCCGTTCCCCGTCGTACGGTTTGGACACCACATCCCTGGTGAATAACTTTGTACATAGCCTAGCACTGAGCTCGGCAGCTGATACCTACCTGGCACAGCAGACACCGTGATCTATGCGGCAGTTCTCCCAGGGCCAGGCCCCTCCATTGCACTACGGTTGGGTTGACGCTCGCGAATCCCAAATGTGGATGACTCGGGTGCTCAGCGTCCGAGCTATCCCCTGACATCTAAACCAAAGTAAAAAGAAGCCACCTCTCGCTCTCGAACCCCATTCCCGGGCGCGTCGATGCAGCAAGCGCAAATGTATAATTCCTGATTCCAAACTGCCGTGTTCGCCTGCTTCTGTAGACCTTGATATTTGTCGGATTCGAAATCCGCGAAATCCGGGACGTAGCTAAGGAATCGGACATTGCAGCACAGCTCCCGTAGACGACGTTGCGCTCATTGCCATGGCCGTAGCGCTCCCGGAGCCGCGCGTCCGCCGTACTAGCACCGTGTAAATGTTAACGAGTGCCCATATGACTTTGTATATATATATATTCCATTCTCGGCACCAGCATGAACGATAGCATGCCCTCCCACCCCTCTCTATGTACTTCTGATGCCATCAGGCAGGCATGGCGTTGCTAAAATACCAGGAGTGCCCTTCTGAGGGCAGGCCTGCTCCTTGTCAAGGCCGGTTGTGTAGCACGATATCATATAATATACGTCATGTGCAAACTAAAATGTCCCCACTGCTCCATTGGGCAACGCCACTATCATTTCCTTTATGGATTCACATTCCATCCATGGTCCTGGGCTGTTTCAGTATGAACAGAGCCTTTTCGGTCTGACCAGAGCACAAGTCTAGAGGGCTGGTCAGTTGCTGTATCCCCCGCCAGAGGGCAGGGCATGGTGGCAGTGGATGGCTTTGGACAACACCCCTCACTGCAGTGGAGCAAAGCTGGTTCCACTCTTTCTCCCCAGATGGCAGCACACTCCAGTCTGGAGAGAATTCCCAAGCCAGCCGGGCAAATTCGATGCCTTAAAGCAGGCATAAAGTAGTCACCCCAGCATAAGTGTCTGCTTAAAGCGGCTCATGGTAGATCAGCCATGTAGGTTCTCCATGCGTGTGGGAGCAGAGGCCGACAAAGGACACCCGTTCCCCGTCGTACGGTTTGGACACCACATCCCTGGTGAATAACTTTGTACATAGCCTAGCACTGAGCTCGGCAGCTGATACCTACCTGGCACAGCAGACACCGTGATCTATGCGGCAGTTCTCCCAGGGCCAGGCCCCTCCATTGCACTACGGTTGGGTTGACGCTCGCGAATCCCAAATGTGGATGACTCGGGTGCGCAGCGTCCGAGCTATCCCCTGACATCTAAACCAAAGTAAAAAGAAGCCACCTCTCGCTCTCGAACCCCATTCCCGGGCGCGTCGATGCAGCAAGCGCAAATGTCCAATTCCTGATTCCAAACTGCCGTGTTCGCCTGCCTCTGTAGACCTTGATATTTGTCGGATTCGAAATCCGCGAAATCCGGGACGTAGCTACGGAATCGGACATTGCAGCACAGCTCCCGTAGACGACGTTGCGCTCATTGCCATGGCCGTAGCGCTCCCGGAGCCGCGCGTCCGCCGTACTAGCACCGTGTAAATGTTAACGAGTGCCCATATGACTTTGTATATATATATATTCCATTCTCGGCACCAGCATGAACGATAGCATGCCCTCCCACCCCTCTCTATGTACTTCTGATGCCATCAGGCAGGCATGGCGTTGCTAAAATACCAGGAGTGCCCTTCTGAGGGCAGGCCTGCTCCTTGTCAAGGCCGGTTGTGTAGCACGATATCATATAATATACGTCATGTGCAAACTAAAATGTCCCCACTGCTCCATTGGGCAACGCCACTATCATTTCCTTTATGGATTCACATTCCATCCATGGTCCTGGGCTGTTTCAGTATGAACAGAGCCTTTTCGGTCTGACCAGAGCACAAGTCTAGAGGGCTGGTCAGTTGCTGTATCCCCCGCCAGAGGGCAGGGCATGGTGGCAGTGGATGGCTATGGACAACACCCCTCACTGCAGTGGGGCAAAGCTGGTTCCACTCTTTCTCCCCAGATGGCAGCACACTCCAGTCTGGAGAGAATTCCCAAGCCAGCCGGGCAAATTCGATGCCTTAAAGCAGGCATAAAGTAGTCACCCCAGCATAAGTGTCTGCTTAAAGCGGCTCATGGTAGATCAGCCATGTAGGTTCTCCATGCGTGTGGGAGCAGAGGCCGACAAAGGACACCCGTTCCCCGTCGTACGGTTTGGACACCACATCCCTGGTGAATAACTTTGTACATAGCCTAGCACTGAGCTCGGCAGCTGATACCTACCTGGCACAGCAGACACCGTGATCTATGCGGCAGTTCTCCCAGGGCCAGGCCCCTCCATTGCACTACGGTTGGGTTGACGCTCGCGAATCCCAACTGTGGATGACTCGGGTGCTCAGCGTCCGAGCTATCCCCTGACATCTAAACCAAAGTAAAAAGAAGCCACCTCTCGCTCTCGAACCCCATTCCCGGGCGCGTCGATGCAGCAAGCGCAAATGTATAATTCCTGATTCCAAACTGCCGTGTTCGCCTGCTTCTGTAGACCTTGATATTTGTCGGATTCGAAATCCGCGAAATCCGGGACGTAGCTAAGGAATCGGACGTTGCAGCACAGCTCCCGTAGACGACGTTGCGCTCATTGCCATGGCCGTAGCGCTCCCGGAGCCGCGCGTCCGCCGTACTAGCACCGTGTAAATGTTAACGAGTGCCCATATGACTTTGTATATATATATATTCCATTCTCGGCACCAGCATGAACGATAGCATGCCCTCCCACCCCTCTCTATGTACTTCTGATGCCATCAGGCAGGCATGGCGTTGCTAAAATACCAGGAGTGCCCTTCTGAGGGCAGGCCTGCTCCTTGTCAAGGCCGGTTGTGTAGCACGATATCATATAATATACGTCATGTGCAAACTAAAATGTCCCCACTGCTCCATTGGGCAACGCCACTATCATTTCCTTTATGGATTCACATTCCATCCATGGTCCTGGGCTGTTTCAGTATGAACAGAGCCTTTTCGGTCTGACCAGAGCACAAGTCTAGAGGGCTGGTCAGTTGCTGTATCCCCCGCCAGAGGGCAGGGCATGGTGGCAGTGGATGGCTTTGGACAACACCCCTCACTGCAGTGGAGTAAAGCTGGTTCCACTCTTTCTCCCCAGATGGCAGCACACTCCAGTCTGGAGAGAATTCCCAAGCCAGCCGGGCAAATTCGATGCCTTAAAGCAGGCATAAAGTAGTCACCCCAGCATAAGTGTCTGCTTAAAGCGGCTCATGGTAGATCAGCCATGTAGGTTCTCCATGCGTGTGGGAGCAGAGGCCGACAAAGGACACCCGTTCCCCGTCGTACGGTTTGGACACCACATCCCTGGTGAATAACTTTGTACATAGCCTAGCACTGAGCTCGGCAGCTGATACCTACCTGGCACAGCAGACACCGTGATCTATGCGGCAGTTCTCCCAGGGCCAGGCCCCTCCATTGCACTACGGTTGGGTTGACGCTCGCGAATCCCAACTGTGGATGACTCGGGTGCTCAGCGTCCGAGCTATCCCCTGACATCTAAACCAAAGTAAAAAGAAGCCACCTCTCGCTCTCGAACCCCATTCCCGGGCGCGTCGATGCAGCAAGCGCAAATGTCCAATTCCTGATTCCAAACTGCCGTGTTCGCCTGCCTCTGTAGACCTTGATATTTGTCGGATTCGAAATCCGCGAAATCCGGGACGTAGCTAAGGAATCGGACGTTGCAGCACAGCTCCCGTAGACGACGTTGCGCTCATTGCCATGGCCGTAGCGCTCCCGGAGCCGCGCGTCCGCCGTACTAGCACCGTGTAAATGTTAACGAGTGCCCATATGACTTTGTATATATATATATTCCATTCTCGGCACCAGCATGAACGATAGCATGCCCTCCCACCCCTCTCTATGTACTTCTGATGCCATCAGGCAGGCATGGCGTTGCTAAAATACCAGGAGTGCCCTTCTGAGGGCAGGCCTGCTCCTTGTCAAGGCCGGTTGTGTAGCACGATATCATATAATATACGTCATGTGCAAACTAAAATGTCCCCACTGCTCCATTGGGCAACGCCACTATCATTTCCTTTATGGATTCACATTCCATCCATGGTCCTGGGCTGTTTCAGTATGAACAGAGCCTTTTCGGTCTGACCAGAGCACAAGTCTAGAGGGCTGGTCAGTTGCTGTATCCCCCGCCAGAGGGCAGGGCATGGTGGCAGTGGATGGCTTTGGACAACACCCCTCACTGCAGTGGAGCAAAGCTGGTTCCACTCTTTCTCCCCAGATGGCAGCACACTCCAGTCTGGAGAGAATTCCCAAGCCAGCCGGGCAAATTCGATGCCTTAAAGCAGGCATAAAGTAGTCACCCCAGCATAAGTGTCTGCTTAAAGCGGCTCATGGTAGATCAGCCATGTAGGTTCTCCATGCGTGTGGGAGCAGAGGCCGACAAAGGACACCCGTTCCCCGTCGTACGGTTTGGACACCACATCCCTGGTGAATAACTTTGTACATAGCCTAGCACTGAGCTCGGCAGCTGATACCTACCTGGCACAGCAGACACCGTGATCTATGCGGCAGTTCTCCCAGGGCCAGGCCCCTCCATTGCACTACGGTTGGGTTGACGCTCGCGAATCCCAAATGTGGATGACTCGGGTGCGCAGCGTCCGAGCTATCCCCTGACATCTAAACCAAAGTAAAAAGAAGCCACCTCTCGCTCTCGAACCCCATTCCCGGGCGCGTCGATGCAGCAAGCGCAAATGTCCAATTCCTGATTCCAAACTGCCGTGTTCGCCTGCCTCTGTAGACCTTGATATTTGTCGGATTCGAAATCCGCGAAATCCGGGACGTAGCTAAGGAATCGGACATTGCAGCACAGCTCCCGTAGACGACGTTGCGCTCATTGCCATGGCCGTAGCGCTCCCGGAGCCGCGCGTCCGCCGTACTAGCACCGTGTAAATGTTAACGAGTGCCCATATGACTTTGTATATATATATATTCCATTCTCGGCACCAGCATGAACGATAGCATGCCCTCCCACCCCTCTCTATGTACTTCTGATGCCATCAGGCAGGCATGGCGTTGCTAAAATACCAGGAGTGCCCTTCTGAGGGCAGGCCTGCTCCTTGTCAAGGCCGATTGTGTAGCACGATATCATATAATATACGTCATGTGCAAACTAAAATGTCCCCACTGCTCCATTGGGCAACGCCACTATCATTTCCTTTATGGATTCACATTCCATCCATGGTCCTGGGCTGTTTCAGTATGAACAGAGCCTTTTCGGTCTGACCAGAGCACAAGTCTAGAGGGCTGGTCAGTTGCTGTATCCCCCGCCAGAGGGCAGGGCATGGTGGCAGTGGATGGCTTTGGACAACACCCCTCACTGCAGTGGAGCAAAGCTGGTTCCACTCTTTCTCCCCAGATGGCAGCACACTCCAGTCTGGAGAGAATTCCCAAGCCAGCCGGGCAAATTCGATGCCTTAAAGCAGGCATAAAGTAGTCACCCCAGCATAAGTGTCTGCTTAAAGCGGCTCATGGTAGATCAGCCATGTAGGTTCTCCATGCGTGTGGGAGCAGAGGCCGACAAAGGACACCCGTTCCCCGTCGTACGGTTTGGACACCACATCCCTGGTGAATAACTTTGTACATAGCCTAGCACTGAGCTCGGCAGCTGATACCTACCTGGCACAGCAGACACCGTGATCTATGCGGCAGTTCTCCCAGGGCCAGGCCCCTCCATTGCACTACGGTTGGGTTGACGCTCGCGAATCCCAACTGTGGATGACTCGGGTGCTCAGCGTCCGAGCTATCCCCTGACATCTAAACCAAAGTAAAAAGAAGCCACCTCTCGCTCTCGAACCCCATTCCCGGGCGCGTCGATGCAGCAAGCGCAAATGTATAATTCCTGATTCCAAACTGCCGTGTTCGCCTGCTTCTGTAGACCTTGATATTTGTCGGATTCGAAATCCGCGAAATCCGGGACGTAGCTAAGGAATCGGACGTTGCAGCACAGCTCCCGTAGACGACGTTGCGCTCATTGCCATGGCCGTAGCGCTCCCGGAGCCGCGCGTCCGCCGTACTAGCACCGTGTAAATGTTAACGAGTGCCCATATGACTTTGTATATATATATATTCCATTCTCGGCACCAGCATGAACGATAGCATGCCCTCCCACCCCTCTCTATGTACTTCTGATGCCATCAGGCAGGCATGGCGTTGCTAAAATACCAGGAGTGCCCTTCTGAGGGCAGGCCTGCTCCTTGTCAAGGCCGGTTGTGTAGCACGATATCATATAATATACGTCATGTGCAAACTAAAATGTCCCCACTGCTCCATTGGGCAACGCCACTATCATTTCCTTTATGGATTCACATTCCATCCATGGTCCTGGGCTGTTTCAGTATGAACAGAGCCTTTTCGGTCTGACCAGAGCACAAGTCTAGAGGGCTGGTCAGTTGCTGTATCCCCCGCCAGAGGGCAGGGCATGGTGGCAGTGGATGGCTTTGGACAACACCCCTCACTGCAGTGGAGCAAAGCTGGTTCCACTCTTTCTCCCCAGATGGCAGCACACTCCAGTCTGGAGAGAATTCCCAAGCCAGCCGGGCAAATTCGATGCCTTAAAGCAGGCATAAAGTAGTCACCCCAGCATAAGTGTCTGCTTAAAGCGGCTCATGGTAGATCAGCCATGTAGGTTCTCCATGCGTGTGGGAGCAGAGGCCGACAAAGGACACCCGTTCCCCGTCGTACGGTTTGGACACCACATCCCTGGTGAATAACTTTGTACATAGCCTAGCACTGAGCTCGGCAGCTGATACCTACCTGGCACAGCAGACACCGTGATCTATGCGGCAGTTCTCCCAGGGCCAGGCCCCTCCATTGCACTACGGTTGGGTTGACGCTCGCGAATCCCAACTGTGGATGACTCGGGTGCTCAGCGTCCGAGCTATCCCCTGACATCTAAACCAAAGTAAAAAGAAGCCACCTCTCGCTCTCGAACCCCATTCCCGGGCGCGTCGATGCAGCAAGCGCAAATGTATAATTCCTGATTCCAAACTGCCGTGTTCGCCTGCTTCTGTAGACCTTGATATTTGTCGGATTCGAAATCCGCGAAATCCGGGACGTAGCTAAGGAATCGGACGTTGCAGCACAGCTCCCGTAGACGACGTTGCGCTCATTGCCATGGCCGTAGCGCTCCCGGAGCCGCGCGTCCGCCGTACTAGCACCGTGTAAATGTTAACGAGTGCCCATATGACTTTGTATATATATATATTCCATTCTCGGCACCAGCATGAACGATAGCATGCCCTCCCACCCCTCTCTATGTACTTCTGATGCCATCAGGCAGGCATGGCGTTGCTAAAATACCAGGAGTGCCCTTCTGAGGGCAGGCCTGCTCCTTGTCAAGGCCGGTTGTGTAGCACGATATCATATAATATACGTCATGTGCAAACTAAAATGTCCCCACTGCTCCATTGGGCAACGCCACTATCATTTCCTTTATGGATTCACATTCCATCCATGGTCCTGGGCTGTTTCAGTATGAACAGAGCCTTTTCGGTCTGACCAGAGCACAAGTCTAGAGGGCTGGTCAGTTGCTGTATCCCCCGCCAGAGGGCAGGGCATGGTGGCAGTGGATGGCTTTGGACAACACCCCTCACTGCAGTGGAGCAAAGCTGGTTCCACTCTTTCTCCCCAGATGGCAGCACACTCCAGTCTGGAGAGAATTCCCAAGCCAGCCGGGCAAATTCGATGCCTTAAAGCAGGCATAAAGTAGTCACCCCAGCATAAGTGTCTGCTTAAAGCGGCTCATGGTAGATCAGCCATGTAGGTTCTCCATGCGTGTGGGAGCAGAGGCCGACAAAGGACACCCGTTCCCCGTCGTACGGTTTGGACACCACATCCCTGGTGAATAACTTTGTACATAGCCTAGCACTGAGCTCGGCAGCTGATACCTACCTGGCACAGCAGACACCGTGATCTATGCGGCAGTTCTCCCAGGGCCAGGCCCCTCCATTGCACTACGGTTGGGTTGACGCTCGCGAATCCCAAATGTGGATGACTCGGGTGCGCAGCGTCTGAGCTATCCCCTGACATCTAAACCAAAGTAAAAAGAAGCCACCTCTCGCTCTCGAACCCCATTCCCGGGCGCGTCGATGCAGCAAGCGCAAATGTCCAATTCCTGATTCCAAACTGCCGTGTTCGCCTGCCTCTGTAGACCTTGATATTTGTCGGATTCGAAATCCGCGAAATCCGGGACGTAGCTACGGAATCGGACATTGCAGCACAGCTCCCGTAGACGACGTTGCGCTCATTGCCATGGCCGTAGCGCTCCCGGAGCCGCGCGTCCGCCGTACTAGCACCGTGTAAATGTTAACGAGTGCCCATATGACTTTGTATATATATATATTCCATTCTCGGCACCAGCATGAACGATAGCATGCCCTCCCACCCCTCTCTATGTACTTCTGATGCCATCAGGCAGGCATGGCGTTGCTAAAATACCAGGAGTGCCCTTCTGAGGGCAGGCCTGCTCCTTGTCAAGGCCGGTTGTGTAGCACGATATCATATAATATACGTCATGTGCAAACTAAAATGTCCCCACTGCTCCATTGGGCAACGCCACTATCATTTCCTTTATGGATTCACATTCCATCCATGGTCCTGGGCTGTTTCAGTATGAACAGAGCCTTTTCGGTCTGACCAGAGCACAAGTCTAGAGGGCTGGTCAGTTGCTGTATCCCCCGCCAGAGGGCAGGGCATGGTGGCAGTGGATGGCTTTGGACAACACCCCTCACTGCAGTGGAGCAAAGCTGGTTCCACTCTTTCTCCCCAGATGGCAGCACACTCCAGTCTGGAGAGAATTCCCAAGCCAGCCGGGCAAATTCGATGCCTTAAAGCAGGCATAAAGTAGTCACCCCAGCATAAGTGTCTGCTTAAAGCGGCTCATGGTAGATCAGCCATGTAGGTTCTCCATGCGTGTGGGAGCAGAGGCCGACAAAGGACACCCGTTCCCCGTCGTACGGTTTGGACACCACATCCCTGGTGAATAACTTTGTACATAGCCTAGCACTGAGCTCGGCAGCTGATACCTACCTGGCACAGCAGACACCGTGATCTATGCGGCAGTTCTCCCAGGGCCAGGCCCCTCCATTGCACTACGGTTGGGTTGACGCTCGCGAATCCCAAATGTGGATGACTCGGGTGCGCAGCGTCCGAGCTATCCCCTGACATCTAAACCAAAGTAAAAAGAAGCCACCTCTCGCTCTCGAACCCCATTCCCGGGCGCGTCGATGCAGCAAGCGCAAATGTCCAATTCCTGATTCCAAACTGCCGTGTTCGCCTGCCTCTGTAGACCTTGATATTTGTCGGATTCGAAATCCGCGAAATCCGGGACGTAGCTACGGAATCGGACATTGCAGCACAGCTCCCGTAGACGACGTTGCGCTCATTGCCATGGCCGTAGCGCTCCCGGAGCCGCGCGTCCGCCGTACTAGCACCGTGTAAATGTTAACGAGTGCCCATATGACTTTGTATATATATATATTCCATTCTCGGCACCAGCATGAACGATAGCATGCCCTCCCACCCCTCTCTATGTACTTCTGATGCCATCAGGCAGGCATGGCGTTGCTAAAATACCAGGAGTGCCCTTCTGAGGGCAGGCCTGCTCCTTGTCAAGGCCGGTTGTGTAGCACGATATCATATAATATACGTCATGTGCAAACTAAAATGTCCCCACTGCTCCATTGGGCAACGCCACTATCATTTCCTTTATGGATTCACATTCCATCCATGGTCCTGGGCTGTTTCAGTATGAACAGAGCCTTTTCGGTCTGACCAGAGCACAAGTCTAGAGGGCTGGTCAGTTGCTGTATCCCCCGCCAGAGGGCAGGGCATGGTGGCAGTGGATGGCTTTGGACAACACCCCTCACTGCAGTGGAGCAAAGCTGGTTCCACTCTTTCTCCCCAGATGGCAGCACACTCCAGTCTGGAGAGAATTCCCAAGCCAGCCGGGCAAATTCGATGCCTTAAAGCAGGCATAAAGTAGTCACCCCAGCATAAGTGTCTGCTTAAAGCGGCTCATGGTAGATCAGCCATGTAGGTTCTCCATGCGTGTGGGAGCAGAGGCCGACAAAGGACACCCGTTCCCCGTCGTACGGTTTGGACACCACATCCCTGGTGAATAACTTTGTACATAGCCTAGCACTGAGCTCGGCAGCTGATACCTACCTGGCACAGCAGACACCGTGATCTATGCGGCAGTTCTCCCAGGGCCAGGCCCCTCCATTGCACTACGGTTGGGTTGACGCTCGCGAATCCCAACTGTGGATGACTCGGGTGCTCAGCGTCCGAGCTATCCCCTGACATCTAAACCAAAGTAAAAAGAAGCCACCTCTCGCTCTCGAACCCCATTCCCGGGCGCGTCGATGCAGCAAGCGCAAATGTATAATTCCTGATTCCAAACTGCCGTGTTCGCCTGCTTCTGTAGACCTTGATATTTGTCGGATTCGAAATCCGCGAAATCCGGGACGTAGCTAAGGAATCGGACGTTGCAGCACAGCTCCCGTAGACGACGTTGCGCTCATTGCCATGGCCGTAGCGCTCCCGGAGCCGCGCGTCCGCCGTACTAGCACCGTGTAAATGTTAACGAGTGCCCATATGACTTTGTATATATATATATTCCATTCTCGGCACCAGCATGAACGATAGCATGCCCTCCCACCCCTCTCTATGTACTTCTGATGCCATCAGGCAGGCATGGCGTTGCTAAAATACCAGGAGTGCCCTTCTGAGGGCAGGCCTGCTCCTTGTCAAGGCCGGTTGTGTAGCACGATATCATATAATATACGTCATGTGCAAACTAAAATGTCCCCACTGCTCCATTGGGCAACGCCACTATCATTTCCTTTATGGATTCACATTCCATCCATGGTCCTGGGCTGTTTCAGTATGAACAGAGCCTTTTCGGTCTGACCAGAGCACAAGTCTAGAGGGCTGGTCAGTTGCTGTATCCCCCGCCAGAGGGCAGGGCATGGTGGCAGTGGATGGCTTTGGACAACACCCCTCACTGCAGTGGAGCAAAGCTGGTTCCACTCTTTCTCCCCAGATGGCAGCACACTCCAGTCTGGAGAGAATTCCCAAGCCAGCCGGGCAAATTCGATGCCTTAAAGCAGGCATAAAGTAGTCACCCCAGCATAAGTGTCTGCTTAAAGCGGCTCATGGTAGATCAGCCATGTAGGTTCTCCATGCGTGTGGGAGCAGAGGCCGACAAAGGACACCCGTTCCCCGTCGTACGGTTTGGACACCACATCCCTGGTGAATAACTTTGTACATAGCCTAGCACTGAGCTCGGCAGCTGATACCTACCTGGCACAGCAGACACCGTGATCTATGCGGCAGTTCTCCCAGGGCCAGGCCCCTCCATTGCACTACGGTTGGGTTGACGCTCGCGAATCCCAAATGTGGATGACTCGGGTGCGCAGCGTCTGAGCTATCCCCTGACATCTAAACCAAAGTAAAAAGAAGCCACCTCTCGCTCTCGAACCCCATTCCCGGGCGCGTCGATGCAGCAAGCGCAAATGTCCAATTCCTGATTCCAAACTGCCGTGTTCGCCTGCCTCTGTAGACCTTGATATTTGTCGGATTCGAAATCCGCGAAATCCGGGACGTAGCTACGGAATCGGACATTGCAGCACAGCTCCCGTAGACGACGTTGCGCTCATTGCCATGGCCGTAGCGCTCCCGGAGCCGCGCGTCCGCCGTACTAGCACCGTGTAAATGTTAACGAGTGCCCATATGACTTTGTATATATATATATTCCATTCTCGGCACCAGCATGAACGATAGCATGCCCTCCCACCCCTCTCTATGTACTTCTGATGCCATCAGGCAGGCATGGCGTTGCTAAAATACCAGGAGTGCCCTTCTGAGGGCAGGCCTGCTCCTTGTCAAGGCCGGTTGTGTAGCACGATATCATATAATATACGTCATGTGCAAACTAAAATGTCCCCACTGCTCCATTGGGCAACGCCACTATCATTTCCTTTATGGATTCACATTCCATCCATGGTCCTGGGCTGTTTCAGTATGAACAGAGCCTTTTCGGTCTGACCAGAGCACAAGTCTAGAGGGCTGGTCAGTTGCTGTATCCCCCGCCAGAGGGCAGGGCATGGTGGCAGTGGATGGCTTTGGACAACACCCCTCACTGCAGTGGAGCAAAGCTGGTTCCACTCTTTCTCCCCAGATGGCAGCACACTCCAGTCTGGAGAGAATTCCCAAGCCAGCCGGGCAAATTCGATGCCTTAAAGCAGGCATAAAGTAGTCACCCCAGCATAAGTGTCTGCTTAAAGCGGCTCATGGTAGATCAGCCATGTAGGTTCTCCATGCGTGTGGGAGCAGAGGCCGACAAAGGACACCCGTTCCCCGTCGTACGGTTTGGACACCACATCCCTGGTGAATAACTTTGTACATAGCCTAGCACTGAGCTCGGCAGCTGATACCTACCTGGCACAGCAGACACCGTGATCTATGCGGCAGTTCTCCCAGGGCCAGGCCCCTCCATTGCACTACGGTTGGGTTGACGCTCGCGAATCCCAAATGTGGATGACTCGGGTGCGCAGCGTCCGAGCTATCCCCTGACATCTAAACCAAAGTAAAAAGAAGCCACCTCTCGCTCTCGAACCCCATTCCCGGGCGCGTCGATGCAGCAAGCGCAAATGTCCAATTCCTGATTCCAAACTGCCGTGTTCGCCTGCCTCTGTAGACCTTGATATTTGTCGGATTCGAAATCCGCGAAATCCGGGACGTAGCTACGGAATCGGACATTGCAGCACAGCTCCCGTAGACGACGTTGCGCTCATTGCCATGGCCGTAGCGCTCCCGGAGCCGCGCGTCCGCCGTACTAGCACCGTGTAAATGTTAACGAGTGCCCATATGACTTTGTATATATATATATTCCATTCTCGGCACCAGCATGAACGATAGCATGCCCTCCCACCCCTCTCTATGTACTTCTGATGCCATCAGGCAGGCATGGCGTTGCTAAAATACCAGGAGTGCCCTTCTGAGGGCAGGCCTGCTCCTTGTCAAGGCCGGTTGTGTAGCACGATATCATATAATATACGTCATGTGCAAACTAAAATGTCCCCACTGCTCCATTGGGCAACGCCACTATCATTTCCTTTATGGATTCACATTCCATCCATGGTCCTGGGCTGTTTCAGTATGAACAGAGCCTTTTCGGTCTGACCAGAGCACAAGTCTAGAGGGCTGGTGAGTTGCTGTATCCCCCGCCAGAGGGCAGGGCATGGTGGCAGTGGATGGCTTTGGACAACACCCCTCACTGCAGTGGAGCAAAGCTGGTTCCACTCTTTCTCCCCAGATGGCAGCACACTCCAGTCTGGAGAGAATTCCCAAGCCAGCCGGGCAAATTCGATGCCTTAAAGCAGGCATAAAGTAGTCACCCCAGCATAAGTGTCTGCTTAAAGCGGCTCATGGTAGATCAGCCATGTAGGTTCTCCATGCGTGTGGGAGCAGAGGCCGACAAAGGACACCCGTTCCCCGTCGTACGGTTTGGACACCACATCCCTGGTGAATAACTTTGTACATAGCCTAGCACTGAGCTCGGCAGCTGATACCTACCTGGCACAGCAGACACCGTGATCTATGCGGCAGTTCTCCCAGGGCCAGGCCCCTCCATTGCACTACGGTTGGGTTGACGCTCGCGAATCCCAAATGTGGATGACTCGGGTGCTCAGCGTCCGAGCTATCCCCTGACATCTAAACCAAAGTAAAAAGAAGCCACCTCTCGCTCTCGAACCCCATTCCCGGGCGCGTCGATGCAGCAAGCGCAAATGTATAATTCCTGATTCCAAACTGCCGTGTTCGCCTGCTTCTGTAGACCTTGATATTTGTCGGATTCGAAATCCGCGAAATCCGGGACGTAGCTAAGGAATCGGACATTGCAGCACAGCTCCCGTAGACGACGTTGCGCTCATTGCCATGGCCGTAGCGCTCCCGGAGCCGCGCGTCCGCCGTACTAGCACCGTGTAAATGTTAACGAGTGCCCATATGACTTTGTATATATATATATTCCATTCTCGGCACCAGCATGAACGATAGCATGCCCTCCCACCCCTCTCTATGTACTTCTGATGCCATCAGGCAGGCATGGCGTTGCTAAAATACCAGGAGTGCCCTTCTGAGGGCAGGCCTGCTCCTTGTCAAGGCCGGTTGTGTAGCACGATATCATATAATATACGTCATGTGCAAACTAAAATGTCCCCACTGCTCCATTGGGCAACGCCACTATCATTTCCTTTATGGATTCACATTCCATCCATGGTCCTGGGCTGTTTCAGTATGAACAGAGCCTTTTCGGTCTGACCAGAGCACAAGTCTAGAGGGCTGGTCAGTTGCTGTATCCCCCGCCAGAGGGCAGGGCATGGTGGCAGTGGATGGCTTTGGACAACACCCCTCACTGCAGTGGAGCAAAGCTGGTTCCACTCTTTCTCCCCAGATGGCAGCACACTCCAGTCTGGAGAGAATTCCCAAGCCAGCCGGGCAAATTCGATGCCTTAAAGCAGGCATAAAGTAGTCACCCCAGCATAAGTGTCTGCTTAAAGCGGCTCATGGTAGATCAGCCATGTAGGTTCTCCATGCGTGTGGGAGCAGAGGCCGACAAAGGACACCCGTTCCCCGTCGTACGGTTTGGACACCACATCCCTGGTGAATAACTTTGTACATAGCCTAGCACTGAGCTCGGCAGCTGATACCTACCTGGCACAGCAGACACCGTGATCTATGCGGCAGTTCTCCCAGGGCCAGGCCCCTCCATTGCACTACGGTTGGGTTGACGCTCGCGAATCCCAAATGTGGATGACTCGGGTGCGCAGCGTCCAAGCTATCCCCTGACATCTAAACCAAAGTAAAAAGAAGCCACCTCTCGCTCTCGAACCCCATTCCCGGGCGCGTCGATGCAGCAAGCGCAAATGTCCAATTCCTGATTCCAAACTGCCGTGTTCGCCTGCCTCTGTAGACCTTGATATTTGTCGGATTCGAAATCCGCGAAATCCGGGACGTAGCTAAGGAATCGGACATTGCAGCACAGCTCCCGTAGACGACGTTGCGCTCATTGCCATGGCCGTAGCGCTCCCGGAGCCGCGCGTCCGCCGTACTAGCACCGTGTAAATGTTAACGAGTGCCCATATGACTTTGTATATATATATATTCCATTCTCGGCACCAGCATGAACGATAGCATGCCCTCCCACCCCTCTCTATGTACTTCTGATGCCATCAGGCAGGCATGGCGTTGCTAAAATACCAGGAGTGCCCTTCTAAAGGCAGGCCTGCTCCTTGTCAAGGCCGGTTGTGTAGCACGATATCATATAATATACGTCATGTGCAAACTAAAATGTCCCCACTGCTCCATTGGGCAACGCCACTATCATTTCCTTTATGGATTCACATTCCATCCATGGTCCTGGGCTGTTTCAGTATGAACAGAGCCTTTTCGGTCTGACCAGAGCACAAGTCTAGAGGGCTGGTCAGTTGCTGTATCCCCCGCCAGAGGGCAGGGCATGGTGGCAGTGGATGGCTTTGGACAACACCCCTCACTGCAGTGGAGCAAAGCTGGTTCCACTCTTTCTCCCCAGATGGCAGCACACTCCAGTCTGGAGAGAATTCCCAAGCCAGCCGGGCAAATTCGATGCCTTAAAGCAGGCATAAAGTAGTCACCCCAGCATAAGTGTCTGCTTAAAGCGGCTTATGGTAGATCAGCCATGTAGGTTCTCCATGCGTGTGGGAGCAGAGGCCGACAAAGGACACCCGTTCCCCGTCGTACGGTTTGGACACCACATCCCTGGTGAATAACTTTGTACATAGCCTAGCACTGAGCTCGGCAGCTGATACCTACCTGGCACAGCAGACACCGTGATCTATGCGGCAGTTCTCCCAGGGCCAGGCCCCTCCATTGCACTACGGTTGGGTTGACGCTCGCGAATCCCAAATGTGGATGACTCGGGTGCGCAGCGTCCAAGCTATCCCCTGACATCTAAACCAAAGTAAAAAGAAGCCACCTCTCGCTCTCGAACCCCATTCCCGGGCGCGTCGATGCAGCAAGCGCAAATGTCCAATTCCTGATTCCAAACTGCCGTGTTCGCCTGCCTCTGTAGACCTTGATATTTGTCGGATTCGAAATCCGCGAAATCCGGGACGTAGCTACGGAATCGGACATTGCAGCACAGCTCCCGTAGACGACGTTGCGCTCATTGCCATGGCCGTAGCGCTCCCGGAGCCGCGCGTCCGCCGTACTAGCACCGTGTAAATGTTAACGAGTGCCCATATGACTTTGTATATATATATATTCCATTCTCGGCACCAGCATGAACGATAGCATGCCCTCCCACCCCTCTCTATGTACTTCTGATGCCATCAGGCAGGCATGGCGTTGCTAAAATACCAGGAGTGCCCTTCTGAGGGCAGGCCTGCTCCTTGTCAAGGCCGGTTGTGTAGCACGATATCATATAATATACGTCATGTGCAAACTAAAATGTCCCCACTGCTCCATTGGGCAACGCCACTATCATTTCCTTTATGGATTCACATTCCATCCATGGTCCTGGGCTGTTTCAGTATGAACAGAGCCTTTTCGGTCTGACCAGAGCACAAGTCTAGAGGGCTGGTCAGTTGCTGTATCCCCCGCCAGAGGGCAGGGCATGGTGGCAGTGGATGGCTTTGGACAACACCCCTCACTGCAGTGGAGCAAAGCTGGTTCCACTCTTTCTCCCCAGATGGCAGCACACTCCAGTCTGGAGAGAATTCCCAAGCCAGCCGGGCAAATTCGATGCCTTAAAGCAGGCATAAAGTAGTCACCCCAGCATAAGTGTCTGCTTAAAGCGGCTCATGGTAGATCAGCCATGTAGGTTCTCCATGCGTGTGGGAGCAGAGGCCGACAAAGGACACCCGTTCCCCGTCGTACGGTTTGGACACCACATCCCTGGTGAATAACTTTGTACATAGCCTAGCACTGAGCTCGGCAGCTGATACCTACCTGGCACAGCAGACACCGTGATCTATGCGGCAGTTCTCCCAGGGCCAGGCCCCTCCATTGCACTACGGTTGGGTTGACGCTCGCGAATCCCAACTGTGGATGACTCGGGTGCTCAGCGTCCGAGCTATCCCCTGACATCTAAACCAAAGTAAAAAGAAGCCACCTCTCGCTCTCGAACCCCATTCCCGGGCGCGTCGATGCAGCAAGCGCAAATGTATAATTCCTGATTCCAAACTGCCGTGTTCGCCTGCTTCTGTAGACCTTGATATTTGTCGGATTCGAAATCCGCGAAATCCGGGACGTAGCTAAGGAATCGGACATTGCAGCACAGCTCCCGTAGACGACGTTGCGCTCATTGCCATGGCCGTAGCGCTCCCGGAGCCGCGCGTCCGCCGTACTAGCACCGTGTAAATGTTAACGAGTGCCCATATGACTTTGTATATATATATATTCCATTCTCGGCACCAGCATGAACGATAGCATGCCCTCCCACCCCTCTCTATGTACTTCTGATGCCATCAGGCAGGCATGGCGTTGCTAAAATACCAGGAGTGCCCTTCTAAAGGCAGGCCTGCTCCTTGTCAAGGCCGGTTGTGTAGCACGATATCATATAATATACGTCATGTGCAAACTAAAATGTCCCCACTGCTCCATTGGGCAACGCCACTATCATTTCCTTTATGGATTCACATTCCATCCATGGTCCTGGGCTGTTTCAGTATGAACAGAGCCTTTTCGGTCTGACCAGAGCACAAGTCTAGAGGGCTGGTGAGTTGCTGTATCCCCCGCCAGAGGGCAGGGCATGGTGGCAGTGGATGGCTTTGGACAACACCCCTCACTGCAGTGGAGCAAAGCTGGTTCCACTCTTTCTCCCCAGATGGCAGCACACTCCAGTCTGGAGAGAATTCCCAAGCCAGCCGGGCAAATTCGATGCCTTAAAGCAGGCATAAAGTAGTCACCCCAGCATAAGTGTCTGCTTAAAGCGGCTCATGGTAGATCAGCCATGTAGGTTCTCCATGCGTGTGGGAGCAGAGGCCGACAAAGGACACCCGTTCCCCGTCGTACGGTTTGGACACCACATCCCTGGTGAATAACTTTGTACATAGCCTAGCACTGAGCTCGGCAGCTGATACCTACCTGGCACAGCAGACACCGTGATCTATGCGGCAGTTCTCCCAGGGCCAGGCCCCTCCATTGCACTACGGTTGGGTTGACGCTCGAGAATCCCAAATGTGGATGACTCGGGTGCTCAGCGTCCGAGCTATCCCCTGACATCTAAACCAAAGTAAAAAGAAGCCACCTCTCGCTCTCGAACCCCATTCCCGGGCGCGTCGATGCAGCAAGCGCAAATGTATAATTCCTGATTCCAAACTGCCGTGTTCGCCTGCTTCTGTAGACCTTGATATTTGTCGGATTCGAAATCCGCGAAATCCGGGACGTAGCTAAGGAATCGGACATTGCAGCACAGCTCCCGTAGACGACGTTGCGCTCATTGCCATGGCCGTAGCGCTCCCGGAGCCGCGCGTCCGCCGTACTAGCACCGTGTAAATGTTAACGAGTGCCCATATGACTTTGTATATATATATATTCCATTCTCGGCACCAGCATGAACGATAGCATGCCCTCCCACCCCTCTCTATGTACTTCTGATGCCATCAGGCAGGCATGGCGTTGCTAAAATACCAGGAGTGCCCTTCTGAGGGCAGGCCTGCTCCTTGTCAAGGCCGGTTGTGTAGCACGATATCATATAATATACGTCATGTGCAAACTAAAATGTCCCCACTGCTCCATTGGGCAACGCCACTATCATTTCCTTTATGGATTCACATTCCATCCATGGTCCTGGGCTGTTTCAGTATGAACAGAGCCTTTTCGGTCTGACCAGAGCACAAGTCTAGAGGGCTGGTCAGTTGCTGTATCCCCCGCCAGAGGGCAGGGCATGGTGGCAGTGGATGGCTTTGGACAACACCCCTCACTGCAGTGGAGCAAAGCTGGTTCCACTCTTTCTCCCCAGATGGCAGCACACTCCAGTCTGGAGACAATTCCCAAGCCAGCCGGGCAAATTCGATGCTTTAAAGCAGGCATAAAGTAGTCACCCCAGCATAAGTGTCTGCTTAAAGCGGCTCATGGTAGATCAGCCATGTAGGTTCTCCATGCGTGTGGGAGCAGAGGCCGACAAAGGACACCCGTTCCCCGTTGTACGGTTTGGACACCACATCCCTGGTGAATAACTTTGTACATAGCCTAGCACTGAGCTCGGCAGCTGATACCTACCTGGCACAGCAGACACCGTGATCTATGCGGCAGTTCTCCCAGGGCCAGGCCCCTCCATTGCACTACGGTTGGGTTGACGCTCGCGAATCCCAAATGTGGATGACTCGGGTGCGCAGCGTCTGAGCTATCCCCTGACATCTAAACCAAAGTAAAAAGAAGCCACCTCTCGCTCTCGAACCCCATTCCCGGGCGCGTCGATGCAGCAAGCGCAAATGTCCAATTCCTGATTCCAAACTGCCGTGTTCGCCTGCCTCTGTAGACCTTGATATTTGTCGGATTCGAAATCCGCGAAATCCGGGACGTAGCTAAGGAATCGGACATTGCAGCACAGCTCCCGTAGACGACGTTGTGCTCATTGCCATGGCCGTAGCGCTCCCGGAGCCGCGCGTCCGCCGTACTAGCACCGTGTAAATGTTAACGAGTGCCCATATGACTTTGTATATATATATATTCCATTCTCGGCACCAGCATGAACGATAGCATGCCCTCCCACCCCTCTCTATGTACTTCTGATGCCATCAGGCAGGCATGGCGTTGCTAAAATACCAGGAGTGCCCTTCTGAGGGCAGGCCTGCTCCTTGTCAAGGCCGGTTGTGTAGCACGATATCATATAATATACGTCATGTGCAAACTAAAATGTCCCCACTGCTCCATTGGGCAACGCCACTATCATTTCCTTTATGGATTCACATTCCATCCATGGTCCTGGGCTGTTTCAGTATGAACAGAGCCTTTTCGGTCTGACCAGAGCACAAGTCTAGAGGGCTGGTCAGTTGCTGTATCCCCCGCCAGAGGGCAGGGCATGGTGGCAGTGGATGGCTTTGGACAACACCCCTCACTGCAGTGGAGCAAAGCTGGTTCCACTCTTTCTCCCCAGATGGCAGCACACTCCAGTCTGGAGAGAATTCCCAAGCCAGCCGGGCAAATTCGATGCCTTAAAGCAGGCATAAAGTAGTCACCCCAGCATAAGTGTCTGCTTAAAGCGGCTTATGGTAGATCAGCCATGTAGGTTCTCCATGCGTGTGGGAGCAGAGGCCGACAAAGGACACCCGTTCCCCGTCGTACGGTTTGGACACCACATCCCTGGTGAATAACTTTGTACATAGCCTAGCACTGAGCTCGGCAGCTGATACCTACCTGGCACAGCAGACACCGTGATCTATGCGGCAGTTCTCCCAGGGCCAGGCCCCTCCATTGCACTACGGTTGGGTTGACGCTCGCGAATCCCAAATGTGGATGACTCGGGTGCTCAGCGTCCGAGCTATCCCCTGACATCTAAACCAAAGTAAAAAGAAGCCACCTCTCGCTCTCGAACCCCATTCCCGGGCGCGTCGATGCAGCAAGCGCAAATGTCCAATTCCTGATTCCAAACTGCCGTGTTCGCCTGCCTCTGTAGACCTTGATATTTGTCGGATTCGAAATCCGCGAAATCCGGGACGTAGCTAAGGAATCGGACATTGCAGCACAGCTCCCTTAGAGGACGCTGCGCTCATTGCCCTGGCCGTAGCGCTCCCGGAGCCGCGCGTCCGCCGTACTAGCACCGTGTAAATGTTAACGAGTGCCCATATGACTTTGTATATATATATATTCCATTCTCGGCACCAGCATGAACGATAGCATGCCCTCCCACCCCTCTCTATGTACTTCTGATGCCATCAGGCAGGCATGGCGTTGCTAAAATACCAGGAGTGCCCTTCTGAGGGCAGGCCTGCTCCTTGTCAAGGCCGGTTGTGTAGCACGATATCATATAATATACGTCATGTGCAAACTAAAATGTCCCCACTGCTCCATTGGGCAACGCCACTATCATTTCCTTTATGGATTCACATTCCATCCATGGTCCTGGGCTGTTTCAGTATGAACAGAGCCTTTTCGGTCTGACCAGAGCACAAGTCTAGAGGGCTGGTCAGTTGCTGTATCCCCCGCCAGAGGGCAGGGCATGGTGGCAGTGGATGGCTTTGGACAACACCCCTCACTGCAGTGGAGCAAAGCTGGTTCCACTCTTTCTCCCCAGATGGCAGCACACTCCAGTCTGGAGAGAATTCCCAAGCCAGCCGGGCAAATTCGATGCCTTAAAGCAGGCATAAAGTAGTCACCCCAGCATAAGTGTCTGCTTAAAGCGGCTCATGGTAGATCAGCCATGTAGGTTCTCCATGCGTGTGGGAGCAGAGGCCGACAAAGGACACCCGTTCCCCGTCGTACGGTTTGGACACCACATCCCTGGTGAATAACTTTGTACATAGCCTAGCACTGAGCTCGGCAGCTGATACCTACCTGGCACAGCAGACACCGTGATCTATGCGGCAGTTCTCCCAGGGCCAGGCCCCTCCATTGCACTACGGTTGGGTTGACGCTCGCGAATCCCAACTGTGGATGACTCGGGTGCTCAGCGTCCGAGCTATCCCCTGACATCTAAACCAAAGTAAAAAGAAGCCACCTCTCGCTCTCGAACCCCATTCCCGGGCGCGTCGATGCAGCAAGCGCAAATGTCCAATTCCTGATTCCAAACTGCCGTGTTCGCCTGCCTCTGTAGACCTTGATATTTGTCGGATTCGAAATCCGCGAAATCCGGGACGTAGCTAAGGAATCGGACATTGCAGCACAGCTCCCGTAGACGACGTTGCGCTCATTGCCATGGCCGTAGCGCTCCCGGAGCCGCGCGTCCGCCGTACTAGCACCGTGTAAATGTTAACGAGTGCCCATATGACTTTGTATATATATATATTCCATTCTCGGCACCAGCATGAACGATAGCATGCCCTCCCACCCCTCTCTATGTACTTCTGATGCCATCAGGCAGGCATGGCGTTGCTAAAATACCAGGAGTGCCCTTCTAAAGGCAGGCCTGCTCCTTGTCAAGGCCGGTTGTGTAGCACGATATCATATAATATACGTCATGTGCAAACTAAAATGTCCCCACTGCTCCATTGGGCAACGCCACTATCATTTCCTTTATGGATTCACATTCCATCCATGGTCCTGGGCTGTTTCAGTATGAACAGAGCCTTTTCGGTCTGACCAGAGCACAAGTCTAGAGGGCTGGTCAGTTGCTGTATCCCCCGCCAGAGGGCAGGGCATGGTGGCAGTGGATGGCTTTGGACAACACCCCTCACTGCAGTGGAGCAAAGCTGGTTCCACTCTTTCTCCCCAGATGGCAGCACACTCCAGTCTGGAGAGAATTCCCAAGCCAGCCGGGCAAATTCGATGCCTTAAAGCAGGCATAAAGTAGTCACCCCAGCATAAGTGTCTGCTTAAAGCGGCTTATGGTAGATCAGCCATGTAGGTTCTCCATGCGTGTGGGAGCAGAGGCCGACAAAGGACACCCGTTCCCCGTCGTACGGTTTGGACACCACATCCCTGGTGAATAACTTTGTACATAGCCTAGCACTGAGCTCGGCAGCTGATACCTACCTGGCACAGCAGACACCGTGATCTATGCGGCAGTTCTCCCAGGGCCAGGCCCCTCCATTGCACTACGGTTGGGTTGACGCTCGCGAATCCCAAATGTGGATGACTCGGGTGCTCAGCGTCCGAGCTATCCCCTGACATCTAAACCAAAGTAAAAAGAAGCCACCTCTCGCTCTCGAACCCCATTCCCGGGCGCGTCGATGCAGCAAGCGCAAATGTCCAATTCCTGATTCCAAACTGCCGTGTTCGCCTGCCTCTGTAGACCTTGATATTTGTCGGATTCGAAATCCGCGAAATCCGGGACGTAGCTAAGGAATCGGACATTGCAGCACAGCTCCCTTAGAGGACGCTGCGCTCATTGCCCTGGCCGTAGCGCTCCCGGAGCCGCGCGTCCGCCGTACTAGCACCGTGTAAATGTTAACGAGTGCCCATATGACTTTGTATATATATATATTCCATTCTCGGCACCAGCATGAACGATAGCATGCCCTCCCACCCCTCTCTATGTACTTCTGATGCCATCAGGCAGGCATGGCGTTGCTAAAATACCAGGAGTGCCCTTCTGAGGGCAGGCCTGCTCCTTGTCAAGGCCGGTTGTGTAGCACGATATCATATAATATACGTCATGTGCAAACTAAAATGTCCCCACTGCTCCATTGGGCAACGCCACTATCATTTCCTTTATGGATTCACATTCCATCCATGGTCCTGGGCTGTTTCAGTATGAACAGAGCCTTTTCGGTCTGACCAGAGCACAAGTCTAGAGGGCTGGTCAGTTGCTGTATCCCCCGCCAGAGGGCAGGGCATGGTGGCAGTGGATGGCTTTGGACAACACCCCTCACTGCAGTGGAGCAAAGCTGGTTCCACTCTTTCTCCCCAGATGGCAGCACACTCCAGTCTGGAGAGAATTCCCAAGCCAGCCGGGCAAATTCGATGCCTTAAAGCAGGCATAAAGTAGTCACCCCAGCATAAGTGTCTGCTTAAAGCGGCTCATGGTAGATCAGCCATGTAGGTTCTCCATGCGTGTGGGAGCAGAGGCCGACAAAGGACACCCGTTCCCCGTCGTACGGTTTGGACACCACATCCCTGGTGAATAACTTTGTACATAGCCTAGCACTGAGCTCGGCAGCTGATACCTACCTGGCACAGCAGACACCGTGATCTATGCGGCAGTTCTCCCAGGGCCAGGCCCCTCCATTGCACTACGGTTGGGTTGACGCTCGCGAATCCCAACTGTGGATGACTCGGGTGCTCAGCGTCCGAGCTATCCCCTGACATCTAAACCAAAGTAAAAAGAAGCCACCTCTCGCTCTCAAACCCCATTCCCGGGCGCGTCGATGCAGCAAGCGCAAATGTATAATTCCTGATTCCAAACTGCCGTGTTCGCCTGCTTCTGTAGACCTTGATATTTGTCGGATTCGAAATCCGCGAAATCCGGGACGTAGCTAAGGAATCGGACATTGCAGCACAGCTCCCGTAGACGACGTTGCGCTCATTGCCATGGCCGTAGCGCTCCCGGAGCCGCGCGTCCGCCGTACTAGCACCGTGTAAATGTTAACGAGTGCCCATATGACTTTGTATATATATATATTCCATTCTCGGCACCAGCATGAACGATAGCATGCCCTCCCACCCCTCTCTATGTACTTCTGATGCCATCAGGCAGGCATGGCGTTGCTAAAATACCAGGAGTGCCCTTCTAAAGGCAGGCCTGCTCCTTGTCAAGGCCGGTTGTGTAGCACGATATCATATAATATACGTCATGTGCAAACTAAAATGTCCCCACTGCTCCATTGGGCAACGCCACTATCATTTCCTTTATGGATTCACATTCCATCCATGGTCCTGGGCTGTTTCAGTATGAACAGAGCCTTTTCGGTCTGACCAGAGCACAAGTCTAGAGGGCTGGTGAGTTGCTGTATCCCCCGCCAGAGGGCAGGGCATGGTGGCAGTGGATGGCTTTGGACAACACCCCTCACTGCAGTGGAGCAAAGCTGGTTCCACTCTTTCTCCCCAGATGGCAGCACACTCCAGTCTGGAGAGAATTCCCAAGCCAGCCGGGCAAATTCGATGCCTTAAAGCAGGCATAAAGTAGTCACCCCAGCATAAGTGTCTGCTTAAAGCGGCTCATGGTAGATCAGCCATGTAGGTTCTCCATGCGTGTGGGAGCAGAGGCCGACAAAGGACACCCGTTCCCCGTCGTACGGTTTGGACACCACATCCCTGGTGAATAACTTTGTACATAGCCTAGCACTGAGCTCGGCAGCTGATACCTACCTGGCACAGCAGACACCGTGATCTATGCGGCAGTTCTCCCAGGGCCAGGCCCCTCCATTGCACTACGGTTGGGTTGACGCTCGCGAATCCCAAATGTGGATGACTCGGGTGCTCAGCGTCCGAGCTATCCCCTGACATCTAAACCAAAGTAAAAAGAAGCCACCTCTCGCTCTCGAACCCCATTCCCGGGCGCGTCGATGCAGCAAGCGCAAATGTCCAATTCCTGATTCCAAACTGCCGTGTTCGCCTGCCTCTGTAGACCTTGATATTTGTCGGATTCGAAATCCGCGAAATCCGGGACGTAGCTAAGGAATCGGACATTGCAGCACAGCTCCCTTAGAGGACGCTGCGCTCATTGCCCTGGCCGTAGCGCTCCCGGAGCCGCGCGTCCGCCGTACTAGCACCGTGTAAATGTTAACGAGTGCCCATATGACTTTGTATATATATATATTCCATTCTCGGCACCAGCATGAACGATAGCATGCCCTCCCACCCCTCTCTATGTACTTCTGATGCCATCAGGCAGGCATGGCGTTGCTAAAATACCAGGAGTGCCCTTCTGAGGGCAGGCCTGCTCCTTGTCAAGGCCGGTTGTGTAGCACGATATCATATAATATACGTCATGTGCAAACTAAAATGTCCCCACTGCTCCATTGGGCAACGCCACTATCATTTCCTTTATGGATTCACATTCCATCCATGGTCCTGGGCTGTTTCAGTATGAACAGAGCCTTTTCGGTCTGACCAGAGCACAAGTCTAGAGGGCTGGTCAGTTGCTGTATCCCCCGCCAGAGGGCAGGGCATGGTGGCAGTGGATGGCTTTGGACAACACCCCTCACTGCAGTGGAGCAAAGCTGGTTCCACTCTTTCTCCCCAGATGGCAGCACACTCCAGTCTGGAGAGAATTCCCAAGCCAGCCGGGCAAATTCGATGCCTTAAAGCAGGCATAAAGTAGTCACCCCAGCATAAGTGTCTGCTTAAAGCGGCTCATGGTAGATCAGCCATGTAGGTTCTCCATGCGTGTGGGAGCAGAGGCCGACAAAGGACACCCGTTCCCCGTCGTACGGTTTGGACACCACATCCCTGGTGAATAACTTTGTACATAGCCTAGCACTGAGCTCGGCAGCTGATACCTACCTGGCACAGCAGACACCGTGATCTATGCGGCAGTTCTCCCAGGGCCAGGCCCCTCCATTGCACTACGGTTGGGTTGACGCTCGCGAATCCCAACTGTGGATGACTCGGGTGCTCAGCGTCCGAGCTATCCCCTGACATCTAAACCAAAGTAAAAAGAAGCCACCTCTCGCTCTCAAACCCCATTCCCGGGCGCGTCGATGCAGCAAGCGCAAATGTATAATTCCTGATTCCAAACTGCCGTGTTCGCCTGCTTCTGTAGACCTTGATATTTGTCGGATTCGAAATCCGCGAAATCCGGGACGTAGCTAAGGAATCGGACATTGCAGCACAGCTCCCGTAGACGACGTTGCGCTCATTGCCATGGCCGTAGCGCTCCCGGAGCCGCGCGTCCGCCGTACTAGCACCGTGTAAATGTTAACGAGTGCCCATATGACTTTGTATATATATATATTCCATTCTCGGCACCAGCATGAACGATAGCATGCCCTCCCACCCCTCTCTATGTACTTCTGATGCCATCAGGCAGGCATGGCGTTGCTAAAATACCAGGAGTGCCCTTCTAAAGGCAGGCCTGCTCCTTGTCAAGGCCGGTTGTGTAGCACGATATCATATAATATACGTCATGTGCAAACTAAAATGTCCCCACTGCTCCATTGGGCAACGCCACTATCATTTCCTTTATGGATTCACATTCCATCCATGGTCCTGGGCTGTTTCAGTATGAACAGAGCCTTTTCGGTCTGACCAGAGCACAAGTCTAGAGGGCTGGTGAGTTGCTGTATCCCCCGCCAGAGGGCAGGGCATGGTGGCAGTGGATGGCTTTGGACAACACCCCTCACTGCAGTGGAGCAAAGCTGGTTCCACTCTTTCTCCCCAGATGGCAGCACACTCCAGTCTGGAGAGAATTCCCAAGCCAGCCGGGCAAATTCGATGCCTTAAAGCAGGCATAAAGTAGTCACCCCAGCATAAGTGTCTGCTTAAAGCGGCTCATGGTAGATCAGCCATGTAGGTTCTCCATGCGTGTGGGAGCAGAGGCCGACAAAGGACACCCGTTCCCCGTCGTACGGTTTGGACACCACATCCCTGGTGAATAACTTTGTACATAGCCTAGCACTGAGCTCGGCAGCTGATACCTACCTGGCACAGCAGACACCGTGATCTATGCGGCAGTTCTCCCAGGGCCAGGCCCCTCCATTGCACTACGGTTGGGTTGACGCTCGCGAATCCCAAATGTGGATGACTCGGGTGCTCAGCGTCCGAGCTATCCCCTGACATCTAAACCAAAGTAAAAAGAAGCCACCTCTCGCTCTCGAACCCCATTCCCGGGCGCGTCGATGCAGCAAGCGCAAATGTCCAATTCCTGATTCCAAACTGCCGTGTTCGCCTGCCTCTGTAGACCTTGATATTTGTCGGATTCGAAATCCGCGAAATCCGGGACGTAGCTAAGGAATCGGACATTGCAGCACAGCTCCCTTAGAGGACGCTGCGCTCATTGCCCTGGCCGTAGCGCTCCCGGAGCCGCGCGTCCGCCGTACTAGCACCGTGTAAATGTTAACGAGTGCCCATATGACTTTGTATATATATATATTCCATTCTCGGCACCAGCATGAACGATAGCATGCCCTCCCACCCCTCTCTATGTACTTCTGATGCCATCAGGCAGGCATGGCGTTGCTAAAATACCAGGAGTGCCCTTCTGAGGGCAGGCCTGCTCCTTGTCAAGGCCGGTTGTGTAGCACGATATCATATAATATACGTCATGTGCAAACTAAAATGTCCCCACTGCTCCATTGGGCAACGCCACTATCATTTCCTTTATGGATTCACATTCCATCCATGGTCCTGGGCTGTTTCAGTATGAACAGAGCCTTTTCGGTCTGACCAGAGCACAAGTCTAGAGGGCTGGTCAGTTGCTGTATCCCCCGCCAGAGGGCAGGGCATGGTGGCAGTGGATGGCTTTGGACAACACCCCTCACTGCAGTGGAGCAAAGCTGGTTCCACTCTTTCTCCCCAGATGGCAGCACACTCCAGTCTGGAGAGAATTCCCAAGCCAGCCGGGCAAATTCGATGCCTTAAAGCAGGCATAAAGTAGTCACCCCAGCATAAGTGTCTGCTTAAAGCGGCTCATGGTAGATCAGCCATGTAGGTTCTCCATGCGTGTGGGAGCAGAGGCCGACAAAGGACACCCGTTCCCCGTCGTACGGTTTGGACACCACATCCCTGGTGAATAACTTTGTACATAGCCTAGCACTGAGCTCGGCAGCTGATACCTACCTGGCACAGCAGACACCGTGATCTATGCGGCAGTTCTCCCAGGGCCAGGCCCCTCCATTGCACTACGGTTGGGTTGACGCTCGCGAATCCCAACTGTGGATGACTCGGGTGCTCAGCGTCCGAGCTATCCCCTGACATCTAAACCAAAGTAAAAAGAAGCCACCTCTCGCTCTCAAACCCCATTCCCGGGCGCGTCGATGCAGCAAGCGCAAATGTATAATTCCTGATTCCAAACTGCCGTGTTCGCCTGCTTCTGTAGACCTTGATATTTGTCGGATTCGAAATCCGCGAAATCCGGGACGTAGCTAAGGAATCGGACATTGCAGCACAGCTCCCGTAGACGACGTTGCGCTCATTGCCATGGCCGTAGCGCTCCCGGAGCCGCGCGTCCGCCGTACTAGCACCGTGTAAATGTTAACGAGTGCCCATATGACTTTGTATATATATATATTCCATTCTCGGCACCAGCATGAACGATAGCATGCCCTCCCACCCCTCTCTATGTACTTCTGATGCCATCAGGCAGGCATGGCGTTGCTAAAATACCAGGAGTGCCCTTCTAAAGGCAGGCCTGCTCCTTGTCAAGGCCGGTTGTGTAGCACGATATCATATAATATACGTCATGTGCAAACTAAAATGTCCCCACTGCTCCATTGGGCAACGCCACTATCATTTCCTTTATGGATTCACATTCCATCCATGGTCCTGGGCTGTTTCAGTATGAACAGAGCCTTTTCGGTCTGACCAGAGCACAAGTCTAGAGGGCTGGTCAGTTGCTGTATCCCCCGCCAGAGGGCAGGGCATGGTGGCAGTGGATGGCTTTGGACAACACCCCTCACTGCAGTGGAGCAAAGCTGGTTCCACTCTTTCTCCCCAGATGGCAGCACACTCCAGTCTGGAGAGAATTCCCAAGCCAGCCGGGCAAATTCGATGCCTTAAAGCAGGCATAAAGTAGTCACCCCAGCATAAGTGTCTGCTTAAAGCGGCTCATGGTAGATCAGCCATGTAGGTTCTCCATGCGTGTGGGAGCAGAGGCCGACAAAGGACACCCGTTCCCCGTCGTACGGTTTGGACACCACATCCCTGGTGAATAACTTTGTACATAGCCTAGCACTGAGCTCGGCAGCTGATACCTACCTGGCACAGCAGACACCGTGATCTATGCGGCAGTTCTCCCAGGGCCAGGCCCCTCCATTGCACTACGGTTGGGTTGACGCTCGCGAATCCCAAATGTGGATGACTCGGGTGCGCAGCGTCCGAGCTATCCCCTGACATCTAAACCAAAGTAAAAAGAAGCCACCTCTCGCTCTCGAACCCCATTCCCGGGCGCGTCGATGCAGCAAGCGCAAATGTCCAATTCCTGATTCCAAACTGCCGTGTTCGCCTGCCTCTGTAGACCTTGATATTTGTCGGATTCGAAATCCGCGAAATCCGGGACGTAGCTAAGGAATCGGACATTGCAGCACAGCTCCCGTAGACGACGTTGCGCTCATTGCCATGGCCGTAGCGCTCCCGGAGCCGCGCCTCCGCCGTACTAGCACCGTGTAAATGTTAACGAGTGCCCATATGACTTTGTATATATATATATTCCATTCTCGGCACCAGCATGAACGATAGCATGCCCTCCCACCCCTCTCTATGTACTTCTGATGCCATCAGGCAGGCATGGCGTTGCTAAAATACCAGGAGTGCCCTTCTAAAGGCAGGCCTGCTCCTTGTCAAGGCCGGTTGTGTAGCACGATATCATATAATATACGTCATGTGCAAACTAAAATGTCCCCACTGCTCCATTGGGCAACGCCACTATCATTTCCTTTATGGATTCACATTCCATCCATGGTCCTGGGCTGTTTCAGTATGAACAGAGCCTTTTCGGTCTGACCAGAGCACAAGTCTAGAGGGCTGGTGAGTTGCTGTATCCCCCGCCAGAGGGCAGGGCATGGTGGCAGTGGATGGCTTTGGACAACACCCCTCACTGCAGTGGAGCAAAGCTGGTTCCACTCTTTCTCCCCAGATGGCAGCACACTCCAGTCTGGAGAGAATTCCCAAGCCAGCCGGGCAAATTCGATGCCTTAAAGCAGGCATAAAGTAGTCACCCCAGCATAAGTGTCTGCTTAAAGCGGCTCATGGTAGATCAGCCATGTAGGTTCTCCATGCGTGTGGGAGCAGAGGCCGACAAAGGACACCCGTTCCCCGTCGTACGGTTTGGACACCACATCCCTGGTGAATAACTTTGTACATAGCCTAGCACTGAGCTCGGCAGCTGATACCTACCTGGCACAGCAGACACCGTGATCTATGCGGCAGTTCTCCCAGGGCCAGGCCCCTCCATTGCACTACGGTTGGGTTGACGCTCGCGAATCCCAAATGTGGATGACTCGGGTGCGCAGCGTCCGAGCTATCCCCTGACATCTAAACCAAAGTAAAAAGAAGCCACCTCTCGCTCTCGAACCCCATTCCCGGGCGCGTCGATGCAGCAAGCGCAAATGTCCAATTCCTGATTCCAAACTGCCGTGTTCGCCTGCCTCTGTAGACCTTGATATTTGTCGGATTCGAAATCCGCGAAATCCGGGACGTAGCTAAGGAATCGGACATTGCAGCACAGCTCCCGTAGACGACGTTGCGCTCATTGCCATGGCCGTAGCGCTCCCGGAGCCGCGCCTCCGCCGTACTAGCACCGTGTAAATGTTAACGAGTGCCCATATGACTTTGTATATATATATATTCCATTCTCGGCACCAGCATGAATGATAGCATGCCCTCCCACCCCTCTCTATGTACTTCTGATGCCATCAGGCAGGCATGGCGTTGCTAAAATACCAGGAGTGCCCTTCTGAGGGCAGGCCTGCTCCTTGTCAAGGCCGGTTGTGTAGCACGATATCATATAATATACGTCATGTGCAAACTAAAATGTCCCCACTGCTCCATTGGGCAACGCCACTATCATTTCCTTTATGGATTCACATTCCATCCATGGTCCTGGGCTGTTTCAGTATGAACAGAGCCTTTTCGGTCTGACCAGAGCACAAGTCTAGAGGGCTGGTCAGTTGCTGTATCCCCCGCCAGAGGGCAGGGCATGGTGGCAGTGGATGGCTTTGGACAACACCCCTCACTGCAGTGGAGCAAAGCTGGTTCCACTCTTTCTCCCCAGATGGCAGCACACTCCAGTCTGGAGAGAATTCCCAAGCCAGCCGGGCAAATTCGATGCCTTAAAGCAGGCATAAAGTAGTCACCCCAGCATAAGTGTCTGCTTAAAGCGGCTCATGGTAGATCAGCCATGTAGGTTCTCCATGCGTGTGGGAGCAGAGGCCGACAAAGGACACCCGTTCCCCGTCGTACGGTTTGGACACCACATCCCTGGTGAATAACTTTGTACATAGCCTAGCACTGAGCTCGGCAGCTGATACCTACCTGGCACAGCAGACACCGTGATCTATGCGGCAGTTCTCCCAGGGCCAGGCCCCTCCATTGCACTACGGTTGGGTTGACGCTCGCGAATCCCAAATGTGGATGACTCGGGTGCTCAGCGTCCGAGCTATCCCCTGACATCTAAACCAAAGTAAAAAGAAGCCACCTCTCGCTCTCGAACCCCATTCCCGGGCGCGTCGATGCAGCAAGCGCAAATGTCCAATTCCTGATTCCAAACTGCCGTGTTCGCCTGCCTCTGTAGACCTTGATATTTGTCGGATTCGAAATCCGCGAAATCCGGGACGTAGCTACGGAATCGGACATTGCAGCACAGCTCCCGTAGACGACGTTGCGCTCATTGCCATGGCCGTAGCGCTCCCGGAGCCGCGCGTCCGCCGTACTAGCACCGTGTAAATGTTAACGAGTGCCCATATGACTTTGTATATATATATATTCCATTCTCGGCACCAGCATGAACGATAGCATGCCCTCCCACCCCTCTCTATGTATTTCTGATGCCATCAGGCAGGCATGGCGTTGCTAAAATACCAGGAGTGCCCTTCTGAGGGCAGGCCTGCTCCTTGTCAAGGCCGGTTGTGTAGCACGATATCATATAATATACGTCATGTGCAAACTAAAATGTCCCCACTGCTCCATTGGGCAACGCCACTATCATTTCCTTTATGGATTCACATTCCATTCATGGTCCTGGGCTGTTTCAGTATGAACAGAGCCTTTTCGGTCTGACCAGAGCACAAGTCTAGAGGGCTGGTCAGTTGCTGTATCCCCCGCCAGAGGGCAGGGCATGGTGGCAGTGGATGGCTTTGGACAACACCCCTCACTGCAGTGGAGCAAAGCTGGTTCCACTCTTTCTCCCCAGATGGCAGCACACTCCAGTCTGGAGAGAATTCCCAAGCCAGCCGGGCAAATTCGATGCCTTAAAGCAGGCATAAAGTAGTCACCCCAGCATAAGTGTCTGCTTAAAGCGGCTCATGGTAGATCAGCCATGTAGGTTCTCCATGCGTGTGGGAGCAGAGGCCGACAAAGGACACCCGTTCCCCGTCGTACGGTTTGGACACCACATCCCTGGTGAATAACTTTGTACATAGCCTAGCACTGAGCTCGGCAGCTGATACCTACCTGGCACAGCAGACACCGTGATCTATGCGGCAGTTCTCCCAGGGCCAGGCCCCTCCATTGCACTACGGTTGGGTTGACGCTCGCGAATCCCAAATGTGGATGACTCGGGTGCTCAGCGTCCGAGCTATCCCCTGACATCTAAACCAAAGTAAAAAGAAGCCACCTCTCGCTCTCGAACCCCATTCCCGGGCGCGTCGATGCAGCAAGCGCAAATGTCCAATTCCTGATTCCAAACTGCCGTGTTCGCCTGCCTCTGTAGACCTTGATATTTGTCGGATTCGAAATCCGCGAAATCCGGGACGTAGCTAAGGAATCGGACATTGCAGCACAGCTCCCGTAGACGACGTTGCGCTCATTGCCATGGCCGTAGCGCTCCCGGAGCCGCGCGTCCGCCGTACTAGCACCGTGTAAATGTTAACGAGTGCCCATATGACTTTGTATATATATATATTCCATTCTCGGCACCAGCATGAACGATAGCATGCCCTCCCACCCCTCTCTATGTACTTCTGATGCCATCAGGCAGGCATGGCGTTGCTAAAATACCAGGAGTGCCCTTCTGAGGGCAGGCCTGCTCCTTGGCAAGGCCGGTTGTGTAGCACGATATCATATAATATACGTCATGTGCAAACTAAAATGTCCCCACTGCTCCATTGGGCAACGCCACTATCATTTCCTTTATGGATTCACATTCCATCCATGGTCCTGGGCTGTTTCAGTATGAACAGAGCCTTTTCGGTCTGACCAGAGCACAAGTCTAGAGGGCTGGTCAGTTGCTGTATCCCCCGCCAGAGGGCAGGGCATGGTGGCAGTGGATGGCTTTGGACAACACCCCTCACTGCAGTGGAGCAAAGCTGGTTCCACTCTTTCTCCCCAGATGGCAGCACACTCCAGTCTGGAGAGAATTCCCAAGCCAGCCGGGCAAATTCGATGCCTTAAAGCAGGCATAAAGTAGTCACCCCAGCATAAGTGTCTGCTTAAAGCGGCTCATGGTAGATCAGCCATGTAGGTTCTCCATGCGTGTGGGAGCAGAGGCCGACAAAGGACACCCGTTCCCCGTCGTACGGTTTGGACACCACATCCCTGGTGAATAACTTTGTACATAGCCTAGCACTGAGCTCGGCAGCTGATACCTACCTGGCACAGCAGACACCGTGATCTATGCGGCAGTTCTCCCAGGGCCAGGCCCCTCCATTGCACTACGGTTGGGTTGACGCTCGCGAATCCCAAATGTGGATGACTCGGGTGCTCAGCGTCCGAGCTATCCCCTGACATCTAAACCAAAGTAAAAAGAAGCCACCTCTCGCTCTCGAACCCCATTCCCGGGCGCGTCGATGCAGCAAGCGCAAATGTATAATTCCTGATTCCAAACTGCCGTGTTCGCCTGCTTCTGTAGACCTTGATATTTGTCGGATTCGAAATCCGCGAAATCCGGGACGTAGCTAAGGAATCGGACATTGCAGCACAGCTCCCGTAGACGACGTTGCGCTCATTGCCATGGCCGTAGCGCTCCCGGAGCCGCGCGTCCGCCGTACTAGCACCGTGTAAATGTTAACGAGTGCCCATATGACTTTGTATATATATATATTCCATTCTCGGCACCAGCATGAACGATAGCATGCCCTCCCACCCCTCTCTATGTACTTCTGATGCCATCAGGCAGGCATGGCGTTGCTAAAATACCAGGAGTGCCCTTCTGAGGGCAGGCCTGCTCCTTGTCAAGGCCGGTTGTGTAGCACGATATCATATAATATACGTCATGTGCAAACTAAAATGTCCCCACTGCTCCATTGGGCAACGCCACTATCATTTCCTTTATGGATTCACATTCCATCCATGGTCCTGGGCTGTTTCAGTATGAACAGAGCCTTTTCGGTCTGACCAGAGCACAAGTCTAGAGGGCTGGTCAGTTGCTGTATCCCCCGCCAGAGGGCAGGGCATGGTGGCAGTGGATGGCTTTGGACAACACCCCTCACTGCAGTGGAGCAAAGCTGGTTCCACTCTTTCTCCCCAGATGGCAGCACACTCCAGTCTGGAGAGAATTCCCAAGCCAGCCGGGCAAATTCGATGCCTTAAAGCAGGCATAAAGTAGTCACCCCAGCATAAGTGTCTGCTTAAAGCGGCTCATGGTAGATCAGCCATGTAGGTTCTCCATGCGTGTGGGAGCAGAGGCCGACAAAGGACACCCGTTCCCCGTCGTACGGTTTGGACACCACATCCCTGGTGAATAACTTTGTACATAGCCTAGCACTGAGCTCGGCAGCTGATACCTACCTGGCACAGCAGACACCGTGATCTATGCGGCAGTTCTCCCAGGGCCAGGCCCCTCCATTGCACTACGGTTGGGTTGACGCTCGCGAATCCCAAATGTGGATGACTCGGGTGCGCAGCGTCCGAGCTATCCCCTGACATCTAAACCAAAGTAAAAAGAAGCCACCTCTCGCTCTCGAACCCCATTCCCGGGCGCGTTGATGCAGCAAGCGCAAATGTCCAATTCCTGATTCCAAACTGCCGTGTTCGCCTGCCTCTGTAGACCTTGATATTTGTCGGATTCGAAATCCGCGAAATCCGGGACGTAGCTAAGGAATCGGACATTGCAGCACAGCTCCCGTAGACGACGTTGCGCTCATTGCCATGGCCGTAGCGCTCCCGGAGCCGCGCGTCCGCCGTACTAGCACCGTGTAAATGTTAACGAGTGCCCATATGACTTTGTATATATATATATTCCATTCTCGGCACCAGCATGAACGATAGCATGCCCTCCCACCCCTCTCTATGTACTTCTGATGCCATCAGGCAGGCATGGCGTTGCTAAAATACCAGGAGTGCCCTTCTGAGGGCAGGCCTGCTCCTTGTCAAGGCCGGTTGTGTAGCACGATATCATATAATATACGTCATGTGCAAACTAAAATGTCCCCACTGCTCCATTGGGCAACGCCACTATCATTTCCTTTATGGATTCACATTCCATCCATGGTCCTGGGCTGTTTCAGTATGAACAGAGCCTTTTCGGTCTGACCAGAGCACAAGTCTAGAGGGCTGGTCAGTTGCTGTATCCCCCGCCAGAGGGCAGGGCATGGTGGCAGTGGATGGCTTTGGACAACACCCCTCACTGCAGTGGAGCAAAGCTGGTTCCACTCTTTCTCCCCAGATGGCAGCACACTCCAGTCTGGAGAGAATTCCCAAGCCAGCCGGGCAAATTCGATGCCTTAAAGCAGGCATAAAGTAGTCACCCCAGCATAAGTGTCTGCTTAAAGCGGCTCATGGTAGATCAGCCATGTAGGTTCTCCATGCGTGTGGGAGCAGAGGCCGACAAAGGACACCCGTTCCCCGTCGTACGGTTTGGACACCACATCCCTGGTGAATAACTTTGTACATAGCCTAGCACTGAGCTCGGCAGCTGATACCTACCTGGCACAGCAGACACCGTGATCTATGCGGCAGTTCTCCCAGGGCCAGGCCCCTCCATTGCACTACGGTTGGGTTGACGCTCGCGAATCCCAAATGTGGATGACTCGGGTGCTCAGCGTCCGAGCTATCCCCTGACATCTAAACCAAAGTAAAAAGAAGCCACCTCTCGCTCTCGAACCCCATTCCCGGGCGCGTCGATGCAGCAAGCGCAAATGTATAATTCCTGATTCCAAACTGCCGTGTTCGCCTGCTTCTGTAGACCTTGATATTTGTCGGATTCGAAATCCGCGAAATCCGGGACGTAGCTAAGGAATCGGACATTGCAGCACAGCTCCCGTAGACGACGTTGCGCTCATTGCCATGGCCGTAGCGCTCCCGGAGCCGCGCGTCCGCCGTACTAGCACCGTGTAAATGTTAACGAGTGCCCATATGACTTTGTATATATATATATTCCATTCTCGGCACCAGCATGAACGATAGCATGCCCTCCCACCCCTCTCTATGTACTTCTGATGCCATCAGGCAGGCATGGCGTTGCTAAAATACCAGGAGTGCCCTTCTGAGGGCAGGCCTGCTCCTTGTCAAGGCCGGTTGTGTAGCACGATATCATATAATATACGTCATGTGCAAACTAAAATGTCCCCACTGCTCCATTGGGCAACGCCACTATCATTTCCTTTATGGATTCACATTCCATCCATGGTCCTGGGCTGTTTCAGTATGAACAGAGCCTTTTCGGTCTGACCAGAGCACAAGTCTAGAGGGCTGGTCAGTTGCTGTATCCCCCGCCAGAGGGCAGGGCATGGTGGCAGTGGATGGCTTTGGACAACACCCCTCACTGCAGTGGAGCAAAGCTGGTTCCACTCTTTCTCCCCAGATGGCAGCACACTCCAGTCTGGAGAGAATTCCCAAGCCAGCCGGGCAAATTCGATGCCTTAAAGCAGGCATAAAGTAGTCACCCCAGCATAAGTGTCTGCTTAAAGCGGCTCATGGTAGATCAGCCATGTAGGTTCTCCATGCGTGTGGGAGCAGAGGCCGACAAAGGACACCCGTTCCCCGTCGTACGGTTTGGACACCACATCCCTGGTGAATAACTTTGTACATAGCCTAGCACTGAGCTCGGCAGCTGATACCTACCTGGCACAGCAGACACCGTGATCTATGCGGCAGTTCTCCCAGGGCCAGGCCCCTCCATTGCACTACGGTTGGGTTGACGCTCGCGAATCCCAAATGTGGATGACTCGGGTGCGCAGCGTCCGAGCTATCCCCTGACATCTAAACCAAAGTAAAAAGAAGCCACCTCTCGCTCTCGAACCCCATTCCCGGGCGCGTTGATGCAGCAAGCGCAAATGTCCAATTCCTGATTCCAAACTGCCGTGTTCGCCTGCCTCTGTAGACCTTGATATTTGTCGGATTCGAAATCCGCGAAATCCGGGACGTAGCTACGGAATCGGACATTGCAGCACAGCTCCCGTAGACGACGTTGCGCTCATTGCCATGGCCGTAGCGCTCCCGGAGCCGCGCGTCCGCCGTACTAGCACCGTGTAAATGTTAACGAGTGCCCATATGACTTTGTATATATATATATTCCATTCTCGGCACCAGCATGAACGATAGCATGCCCTCCCACCCCTCTCTATGTACTTCTGATGCCATCAGGCAGGCATGGCGTTGCTAAAATACCAGGAGTGCCCTTCTGAGGGCAGGCCTGCTCCTTGTCAAGGCCGGTTGTGTAGCACGATATCATATAATATACGTCATGTGCAAACTAAAATGTCCCCACTGCTCCATTGGGCAACGCCACTATCATTTCCTTTATGGATTCACATTCCATCCATGGTCCTGGGCTGTTTCAGTATGAACAGAGCCTTTTCGGTCTGACCAGAGCACAAGTCTAGAGGGCTGGTCAGTTGCTGTATCCCCCGCCAGAGGGCAGGGCATGGTGGCAGTGGATGGCTTTGGACAACACCCCTCACTGCAGTGGAGCAAAGCTGGTTCCACTCTTTCTCCCCAGATGGCAGCACACTCCAGTCTGGAGAGAATTCCCAAGCCAGCCGGGCAAATTCGATGCCTTAAAGCAGGCATAAAGTAGTCACCCCAGCATAAGTGTCTGCTTAAAGCGGCTCATGGTAGATCAGCCATGTAGGTTCTCCATGCGTGTGGGAGCAGAGGCCGACAAAGGACACCCGTTCCCCGTCGTACGGTTTGGACACCACATCCCTGGTGAATAACTTTGTACATAGCCTAGCACTGAGCTCGGCAGCTGATACCTACCTGGCACAGCAGACACCGTGATCTATGCGGCAGTTCTCCCAGGGCCAGGCCCCTCCATTGCACTACGGTTGGGTTGACGCTCGCGAATCCCAAATGTGGATGACTCGGGTGCTCAGCGTCCGAGCTATCCCCTGACATCTAAACCAAAGTAAAAAGAAGCCACCTCTCGCTCTCGAACCCCATTCCCGGGCGCGTCGATGCAGCAAGCGCAAATGTCCAATTCCTGATTCCAAACTGCCGTGTTCGCCTGCCTCTGTAGACCTTGATATTTGTCGGATTCGAAATCCGCGAAATCCGGGACGTAGCTAAGGAATCGGACATTGCAGCACAGCTCCCGTAGACGACGTTGCGCTCATTGCCATGGCCGTAGCGCTCCCGGAGCCGCGCGTCCGCCGTACTAGCACCGTGTAAATGTTAACGAGTGCCCATATGACTTTGTATATATATATATTCCATTCTCGGCACCAGCATGAACGATAGCATGCCCTCCCACCCCTCTCTATGTACTTCTGATGCCATCAGGCAGGCATGGCGTTGCTAAAATACCAGGAGTGCCCTTCTGAGGGCAGGCCTGCTCCTTGTCAAGGCCGGTTGTGTAGCACGATATCATATAATATACGTCATGTGCAAACTAAAATGTCCCCACTGCTCCATTGGGCAACGCCACTATCATTTCCTTTATGGATTCACATTCCATCCATGGTCCTGGGCTGTTTCAGTATGAACAGAGCCTTTTCGGTCTGACCAGAGCACAAGTCTAGAGGGCTGGTCAGTTGCTGTATCCCCCGCCAGAGGGCAGGGCATGGTGGCAGTGGATGGCTTTGGACAACACCCCTCACTGCAGTGGAGCAAAGCTGGTTCCACTCTTTCTCCCCAGATGGCAGCACACTCCAGTCTGGAGAGAATTCCCAAGCCAGCCGGGCAAATTCGATGCCTTAAAGCAGGCATAAAGTAGTCACCCCAGCATAAGTGTCTGCTTAAAGCGGCTCATGGTAGATCAGCCATGTAGGTTCTCCATGCGTGTGGGAGCAGAGGCCGACAAAGGACACCCGTTCCCCGTCGTACGGTTTGGACACCACATCCCTGGTGAATAACTTTGTACATAGCCTAGCACTGAGCTCGGCAGCTGATACCTACCTGGCACAGCAGACACCGTGATCTATGCGGCAGTTCTCCCAGGGCCAGGCCCCTCCATTGCACTACGGTTGGGTTGACGCTCGAGAATCCCAAATGTGGATGACTCGGGTGCTCAGCGTCCGAGCTATCCCCTGACATCTAAACCAAAGTAAAAAGAAGCCACCTCTCGCTCTCGAACCCCATTCCCGGGCGCGTCGATGCAGCAAGCGCAAATGTATAATTCCTGATTCCAAACTGCCGTGTTCGCCTGCTTCTGTAGACCTTGATATTTGTCGGATTCGAAATCCGCGAAATCCGGGACGTAGCTAAGGAATCGGACATTGCAGCACAGCTCCCGTAGACGACGTTGCGCTCATTGCCATGGCCGTAGCGCTCCCGGAGCCGCGCGTCCGCCGTACTAGCACCGTGTAAATGTTAACGAGTGCCCATATGACTTTGTATATATATATATTCCATTCTCGGCACCAGCATGAACGATAGCATGCCCTCCCACCCCTCTCTATGTACTTCTGATGCCATCAGGCAGGCATGGCGTTGCTAAAATACCAGGAGTGCCCTTCTGAGGGCAGGCCTGCTCCTTGTCAAGGCCGGTTGTGTAGCACGATATCATATAATATACGTCATGTGCAAACTAAAATGTCCCCACTGCTCCATTGGGCAACGCCACTATCATTTCCTTTATGGATTCACATTCCATCCATGGTCCTGGGCTGTTTCAGTATGAACAGAGCCTTTTCGGTCTGACCAGAGCACAAGTCTAGAGGGCTGGTCAGTTGCTGTATCCCCCGCCAGAGGGCAGGGCATGGTGGCAGTGGATGGCTTTGGACAACACCCCTCACTGCAGTGGAGCAAAGCTGGTTCCACTCTTTCTCCCCAGATGGCAGCACACTCCAGTCTGGAGAGAATTCCCAAGCCAGCCGGGCAAATTCGATGCCTTAAAGCAGGCATAAAGTAGTCACCCCAGCATAAGTGTCTGCTTAAAGCGGCTCATGGTAGATCAGCCATGTAGGTTCTCCATGCGTGTGGGAGCAGAGGCCGACAAAGGACACCCGTTCCCCGTCGTACGGTTTGGACACCACATCCCTGGTGAATAACTTTGTACATAGCCTAGCACTGAGCTCGGCAGCTGATACCTACCTGGCACAGCAGACACCGTGATCTATGCGGCAGTTCTCCCAGGGCCAGGCCCCTCCATTGCACTACGGTTGGGTTGACGCTCGCGAATCCCAAATGTGGATGACTCGGGTGCGCAGCGTCCGAGCTATCCCCTGACATCTAAACCAAAGTAAAAAGAAGCCACCTCTCGCTCTCGAACCCCATTCCCGGGCGCGTTGATGCAGCAAGCGCAAATGTCCAATTCCTGATTCCAAACTGCCGTGTTCGCCTGCCTCTGTAGACCTTGATATTTGTCGGATTCGAAATCTGCGAAATCCGGGACGTAGCTACGGAATCGGACATTGCAGCACAGCTCCCGTAGACGACGTTGCGCTCATTGCCATGGCCGTAGCGCTCCCGGAGCCGCGCGTCCGCCGTACTAGCACCGTGTAAATGTTAACGAGTGCCCATATGACTTTGTATATATATATATTCCATTCTCGGCACCAGCATGAACGATAGCATGCCCTCCCACCCCTCTCTATGTACTTCTGATGCCATCAGGCAGGCATGGCGTTGCTAAAATACCAGGAGTGCCCTTCTGAGGGCAGGCCTGCTCCTTGTCAAGGCCGGTTGTGTAGCACGATATCATATAATATACGTCATGTGCAAACTAAAATGTCCCCACTGCTCCATTGGGCAACGCCACTATCATTTCCTTTATGGATTCACATTCCATCCATGGTCCTGGGCTGTTTCAGTATGAACAGAGCCTTTTCGGTCTGACCAGAGCACAAGTCTAGAGGGCTGGTCAGTTGCTGTATCCCCCGCCAGAGGGCAGGGCATGGTGGCAGTGGATGGCTTTGGACAACACCCCTCACTGCAGTGGAGCAAAGCTGGTTCCACTCTTTCTCCCCAGATGGCAGCACACTCCAGTCTGGAGAGAATTCCCAAGCCAGCCGGGCAAATTCGATGCCTTAAAGCAGGCATAAAGTAGTCACCCCAGCATAAGTGTCTGCTTAAAGCGGCTCATGGTAGATCAGCCATGTAGGTTCTCCATGCGTGTGGGAGCAGAGGCCGACAAAGGACACCCGTTCCCCGTCGTACGGTTTGGACACCACATCCCTGGTGAATTACTTTGTACATAGCCTAGCACTGAGCTCGGCAGCTGATACCTACCTGGCACAGCAGACACCGTGATCTATGCGGCAGTTCTCCCAGGGCCAGGCCCCTCCATTGCACTACGGTTGGGTTGACGCTCGCGAATCCCAACTGTGGATGACTCGGGTGCGCAGCGTCCGAGCTATCCCCTGACATCTAAACCAAAGTAAAAAGAAGCCACCTCTCGCTCTCGAACCCCATTCCCGGGCGCGTCGATGCAGCAAGCGCAAATGTCCAATTCCTGATTCCAAACTGCCGTGTTCGCCTGCCTCTGTAGACCTTGATATTTGTCGGATTCGAAATCCGCGAAATCCGGGACGTAGCTAAGGAATCGGACATTGCAGCACAGCTCCCGTAGACGACGTTGCGCTCATTGCCATGGCCGTAGCGCTCCCGGAGCCGCGCGTCCGCCGTACTAGCACCGTGTAAATGTTAACGAGTGCCCATATGACTTTGTATATATATATATTCCATTCTCGGCACCAGCATGAACGATAGCATGCCCTCCCACCCCTCTCTATGTACTTCTGATGCCATCAGGCAGGCATGGCGTTGCTAAAATACCAGGAGTGCCCTTCTGAGGGCAGGCCTGCTCCTTGTCAAGGCCGGTTGTGTAGCACGATATCATATAATATACGTCATGTGCAAACTTAAATGTCCCCACTGCTCCATTGGGCAACGCCACTATCATTTCCTTTATGGATTCACATTCCATCCATGGTCCTGGGCTGTTTCAGTATGAACAGAGCCTTTTCGGTCTGACCAGAGCACAAGTCTAGAGGGCTGGTCAGTTGCTGTATCCCCCGCCAGAGGGCAGGGCATGGTGGCAGTGGATGGCTTTGGACAACACCCCTCACTGCAGTGGAGCAAAGCTGGTTCCACTCTTTCTCCCCAGATGGCAGCACACTCCAGTCTGGAGAGAATTCCCAAGCCAGCCGGGCAAATTCGATGCCTTAAAGCAGGCATAAAGTAGTCACCCCAGCATAAGTGTCTGCTTAAAGCGGCTCATGGTAGATCAGCCATGTAGGTTCTCCATGCGTGTGGGAGCAGAGGCCGACAAAGGACACCCGTTCCCCGTCGTACGGTTTGGACACCACATCCCTGGTGAATAACTTTGTACATAGCCTAGCACTGAGCTCGGCAGCTGATACCTACCTGGCACAGCAGACACCGTGATCTATGCGGCAGTTCTCCCAGGGCCAGGCCCCTCCATTGCACTACGGTTGGGTTGACGCTCGCGAATCCCAAATGTGGATGACTCGGGTGCTCAGCGTCCGAGCTATCCCCTGACATCTAAACCAAAGTAAAAAGAAGCCACCTCTCGCTCTCGAACCCCATTCCCGGGCGCGTCGATGCAGCAAGCGCAAATGTCCAATTCCTGATTCCAAACTGCCGTGTTCGCCTGCCTCTGTAGACCTTGATATTTGTCGGATTCGAAATCCGCGAAATCCGGGACGTAGCTAAGGAATCGGACATTGCAGCACAGCTCCCGTAGACGACGTTGCGCTCATTGCCATGGCCGTAGCGCTCCCGGAGCCGCGCGTCCGCCGTACTAGCACCGTGTAAATGTTAACGAGTGCCCATATGACTTTGTATATATATATATTCCATTCTCGGCACCAGCATGAACGATAGCATGCCCTCCCACCCCTCTCTATGTACTTCTGATGCCATCAGGCAGGCATGGCGTTGCTAAAATACCAGGAGTGCCCTTCTGAGGGCAGGCCTGCTCCTTGTCAAGGCCGGTTGTGTAGCACGATATCATATAATATACGTCATGTGCAAACTAAAATGTCCCCACTGCTCCATTGGGCAACGCCACTATCATTTCCTTTATGGATTCACATTCCATCCATGGTCCTGGGCTGTTTCAGTATGAACAGAGCCTTTTCGGTCTGACCAGAGCACAAGTCTAGAGGGCTGGTCAGTTGCTGTATCCCCCGCCAGAGGGCAGGGCATGGTGGCAGTGGATGGCTTTGGACAACACCCCTCACTGCAGTGGAGCAAAGCTGGTTCCACTCTTTCTCCCCAGATGGCAGCACACTCCAGTCTGGAGAGAATTCCCAAGCCAGCCGGGCAAATTCGATGCCTTAAAGCAGGCATAAAGTAGTCACCCCAGCATAAGTGTCTGCTTAAAGCGGCTCATGGTAGATCAGCCATGTAGGTTCTCCATGCGTGTGGGAGCAGAGGCCGACAAAGGACACCCGTTCCCCGTCGTACGGTTTGGACACCACATCCCTGGTGAATAACTTTGTACATAGCCTAGCACTGAGCTCGGCAGCTGATACCTACCTGGCACAGCAGACACCGTGATCTATGCGGCAGTTCTCCCAGGGCAAGGCCCCTCCATTGCACTACGGTTGGGTTGACGCTCGCGAATCCCAAATGTGGATGACTCGGGTGCTCAGCGTCCGAGCTATCCCCTGACATCTAAACCAAAGTAAAAAGAAGCCACCTCTCGCTCTCGAACCCCATTCCCGGGCGCGTCGATGCAGCAAGCGCAAATGTATAATTCCTGATTCCAAACTGCCGTGTTCGCCTGCTTGTGTAGACCTTGATATTTGTCGGATTCGAAATCCGCGAAATCCGGGACGTAGCTAAGGAATCGGACATTGCAGCACAGCTCCCGTAGACGACGTTGCGCTCATTGCCATGGCCGTAGCGCTCCCGGAGCCGCGCGTCCGCCGTACTAGCACCGTGTAAATGTTAACGAGTGCCCATATGACTTTGTATATATATATATTCCATTCTCGGCACCAGCATGAACGATAGCATGCCCTCCCACCCCTCTCTATGTACTTCTGATGCCATCAGGCAGGCATGGCGTTGCTAAAATACCAGGAGTGCCCTTCTGAGGGCAGGCCTGCTCCTTGTCAAGGCCGGTTGTGTAGCACGATATCATATAATATACGTCATGTGCAAACTTAAATGTCCCCACTGCTCCATTGGGCAACGCCACTATCATTTCCTTTATGGATTCACATTCCATCCATGGTCCTGGGCTGTTTCAGTATGAACAGAGCCTTTTCGGTCTGACCAGAGCACAAGTCTAGAGGGCTGGTCAGTTGCTGTATCCCCCGCCAGAGGGCAGGGCATGGTGGCAGTGGATGGCTTTGGACAACACCCCTCACTGCAGTGGAGCAAAGCTGGTTCCACTCTTTCTCCCCAGATGGCAGCACACTCCAGTCTGGAGAGAATTCCCAAGCCAGCCGGGCAAATTCGATGCCTTAAAGCAGGCATAAAGTAGTCACCCCAGCATAAGTGTCTGCTTAAAGCGGCTCATGGTAGATCAGCCATGTAGGTTCTCCATGCGTGTGGGAGCAGAGGCCGACAAAGGACACCCGTTCCCCGTCGTACGGTTTGGACACCACATCCCTGGTGAATAACTTTGTACATAGCCTAGCACTGAGCTCGGCAGCTGATACCTACCTGGCACAGCAGACACCGTGATCTATGCGGCAGTTCTCCCAGGGCCAGGCCCCTCCATTGCACTACGGTTGGGTTGACGCTCGCGAATCCCAAATGTGGATGACTCGGGTGCGCAGCGTCCGAGCTATCCCGTGACATCTAAACCAAAGTAAAAAGAAGCCACCTCTCGCTCTCGAACCCCATTCCCGGGCGCGTTGATGCAGCAAGCGCAAATGTCCAATTCCTGATTCCAAACTGCCGTGTTCGCCTGCCTCTGTAGACCTTGATATTTGTCGGATTCGAAATCTGCGAAATCCGGGACGTAGCTACGGAATCGGACATTGCAGCACAGCTCCCGTAGACGACGTTGCGCTCATTGCCATGGCCGTAGCGCTCCCGGAGCCGCGCGTCGGCCGTACTAGCACCGTGTAAATGTTAACGAGTGCCCATATGACTTTGTATATATATATATTCCATTCTCGGCACCAGCATGAACGATAGCATGCCCTCCCACCCCTCTCTATGTACTTCTGATGCCATCAGGCAGGCATGGCGTTGCTAAAATACCAGGAGTGCCCTTCTGAGGGCAGGCCTGCTCCTTGTCAAGGCCGGTTGTGTAGCACGATATAATATAATATACGTCATGTGCAAACTAAAATGTCCCCACTGCTCCATTGGGCAACGCCACTATCATTTCCTTTATGGATTCACATTCCATCCATGGTCCTGGGCTGTTTCAGTATGAACAGAGCCTTTTCGGTCTGACCAGAGCACAAGTCTAGAGGGCTGGTCAGTTGCTGTATCCCCCGCCAGAGGGCAGGGCATGGTGGCAGTGGATGGCTTTGGACAACACCCCTCACTGCAGTGGAGCAAAGCTGGTTCCACTCTTTCTCCCCAGATGGCAGCACACTCCAGTCTGGAGAGAATTCCCAAGCCAGCCGGGCAAATTCGATGCCTTAAAGCAGGCATAAAGTAGTCACCCCAGCATAAGTGTCTGCTTAAAGCGGCTCATGGTAGATCAGCCATGTAGGTTCTCCATGCGTGTGGGAGCAGAGGCCGACAAAGGACACCCGTTCCCCGTCGTACGGTTTGGACACCACATCCCTGGTGAATAACTTTGTACATAGCCTAGCACTGAGCTCGGCAGCTGATACCTACCTGGCACAGCAGACACCGTGATCTATGCGGCAGTTCTCCCAGGGCCAGGCCCCTCCATTGCACTACGGTTGGGTTGACGCTCGCGAATCCCAAATGTGGATGACTCGGGTGCGCAGCGTCCGAGCTATCCCCTGACATCTAAACCAAAGTAAAAAGAAGCCACCTCTCGCTCTAGAACCCCATTCCCGGGCGCGTCGATGCAGCAAGCGCAAATGTCCAATTCCTGATTCCAAACTGCCGTGTTCGCCTGCCTCTGTAGACCTTGATATTTGTCGGATTCGAAATCCGCGAAATCCGGGACGTAGCTAAGGAATCTGACATTGCAGCACAGCTCCCGTAGACGACGTTGCGCTCATTGCCATGGCCGTAGCGCTCCCGGAGCCGCGCGTCCGCCGTACTAGCACCGTGTAAATGTTAACGAGTGCCCATATGACTTTGTATATATATATATTCCATTCTCGGCACCAGCATGAACGATAGGATGCCCTCCCACCCCTCTCTATGTACTTCTGATGCCATCAGGCAGGCATGGCGTTGCTAAAATACCAGGAGTGCCCTTCTGAGGGCAGGCCTGCTCCTTGTCAAGGCCGGTTGTGTAGCACGATATCATATAATATACGTCATGTGCAAACTAAAATGTCCCCACTGCTCCATTGGGCAACGCCACTATCATTTCCTTTATGGATTCACATTCCATCCATGGTCCTGGGCTGTTTCAGTATGAACAGAGCCTTTTCGGTCTGACCAGAGCACAAGTCTAGAGGGCTGGTCAGTTGCTGTATCCCCCGCCAGAGGGCAGGGCATGGTGGCAGTGGATGGCTTTGGACAACACCCCTCACTGCAGTGGAGCAAAGCTGGTTCCACTCTTTCTCCCCAGATGGCAGCACACTCCAGTCTGGAGAGAATTCCCAAGCCAGCCGGGCAAATTCGATGCCTTAAAGCAGGCATAAAGTAGTCACCCCAGCATAAGTGTCTGCTTAAAGCGGCTCATGGTAGATCAGCCATGTAGGTTCTCCATGCGTGTGGGAGCAGAGGCCGACAAAGGACACCCGTTCCCCGTCGTACGGTTTGGACACCACATCCCTGGTGAATAACTTTGTACATAGCCTAGCACTGAGCTCGGCAGCTGATACCTACCTGGCACAGCAGACACCGTGATCTATGCGGCAGTTCTCCCAGGGCCAGGCCCCTCCATTGCACTACGGTTGGGTTGACGCTCGCGAATCCCAAATGTGGATGACTCGGGTGCGCAGCGTCCGAGCTATCCCCTGACATCTAAACCAAAGTAAAAAGAAGCCACCTCTCGCTCTCGAACCCCATTCCCGGGCGCGTCGATGCAGCAAGCGCAAATGTCCAATTCCTGATTCCAAACTGCCGTGTTCGCCTGCCTCTGTAGACCTTGATATTTGTCGGATTCGAAATCTGCGAAATCCGGGACGTAGCTAAGGAATCGGACATTGCAGCACAGCTCCCGTAGACGACGTTGCGCTCATTGCCATGGCCGTAGCGCTCCCGGAGCCGCGCGTCCGCCGTACTAGCACCGTGTAAATGTTAACGAGTGCCCATATGACTTTGTATATATATATATTCCATTCTCGGCACCAGCATGAAAGATAGCATGCCCTCCCACCCCTCTCTATGTACTTCTGATGCCATCAGGCAGGCATGGCGTTGCTAAAATACCAGGAGTGCCCTTCTGAGGGCAGGCCTGCTCCTTGTCAAGGCCGGTTGTGTAGCACGATATCATATAATATACGTCATGTGCAAACTAAAATGTCCCCACTGCTCCATTGGGCAACGCCACTATCATTTCCTTTATGGATTCACATTCCATCCATGGTCCTGGGCTGTTTCAGTATGAACAGAGCCTTTTCGGTCTGACCAGAGCACAAGTCTAGAGGGCTGGTCAGTTGCTGTATCCCCCGCCAGAGGGCAGGGCATGGTGGCAGTGGATGGCTTTGGACAACACCCCTCACTGCAGTGGAGCAAAGCTGGTTCCACTCTTTCTCCCCAGATGGCAGCACACTCCAGTCTGGAGAGAATTCCCAAGCCAGCCGGGCAAATTCGATGCCTTAAAGCAGGCATAAAGTAGTCACCCCAGCATAAGTGTCTGCTTAAAGCGGCTCATGGTAGATCAGCCATGTAGGTTCTCCATGCGTGTGGGAGCAGAGGCCGACAAAGGACACCCGTTCCCCGTCGTACGGTTTGGACACCACATCCCTGGTGAATAACTTTGTACATAGCCTAGCACTGAGCTCGGCAGCTGATACCTACCTGGCACAGCAGACACCGTGATCTATGCGGCAGTTCTCCCAGGGCCAGGCCCCTCCATTGCACTACGGTTGGGTTGACGCTCGCGAATCCCAAATGTGGATGACTCGGGTGCGCAGCGTCCGAGCTATCCCCTGACATCTAAACCAAAGTAAAAAGAAGCCACCTCTCGCTCTAGAACCCCATTCCCGGGCGCGTCGATGCAGCAAGCGCAAATGTCCAATTCCTGATTCCAAACTGCCGTGTTCGCCTGCCTCTGTAGACCTTGATATTTGTCGGATTCGAAATCTGCGAAATCCGGGACGTAGCTAAGGAATCGGACATTGCAGCACAGCTCCCATAGACAACGTTGCGCTCATTGCCATGGCCGTAGCGCTCCCGGAGCCGCGCGTCCGCCGTACTAGCACCGTGTAAATGTTAACGAGTGCCCATATGACTTTGTATATATATATATTCCATTCCGGGCAAATTCGATGCCTTAAAGCAGGCATAAAGTAGTCACCCCAGCATAAGTGTCTGCTTAAAGCGGCTCATGGTAGATCAGCCATGTAGGTTCTCCATGCGTGTGGGAGCAGAGGCCGACAAAGGACACCCGTTCCCCGTCGTACGGTTTGGACACCACATCCCTGGTGAATAACTTTGTACATAGCCTAGCACTGAGCTCGGCAGCTGATACCTACCTGGCACAGCAGACACCGTGATCTATGCGGCAGTTCTCCCAGGGCCAGGCCCCTCCATTGCACTACGGTTGGGTTGACGCTCGCGAATCCCAAATGTGGATGACTCGGGTGCGCAGCGTCCGAGCTATCCCCTGACATCTAAACCAAAGTAAAAAGAAGCCACCTCTCGCTCTCGAACCCCATTCCCGGGCGCGTCGATGCAGCAAGCGCAAATGTCCAATTCCTGATTCCAAACTGCCGTGTTCGCCTGCCTCTGTAGACCTTGATATTTGTCGGATTCGAAATCTGCGAAATCCGGGACGTAGCTACGGAATCGGACATTGCAGCACAGCTCCCGTAGACGACGTTGCGCTCATTGCCATGGCCGTAGCGCTCCCGGAGCCGCGCGTCCGCCGTACTAGCACCGTGTAAATGTTAACGAGTGAATCGCACAAGGCTTTGGACAACACCCCTCACTGCAGTGGAGCAAAGCTGGTTCCACTCTTTCTCCCCAGATGGCAGCACACTCCAGTCTGGAGAGAATTCCCAAGCCAGCCGGGCAAATTCGATGCCTTAAAGCAGGCATAAAGTAGTCACCCCAGCATAAGTGTCTGCTTAAAGCGGCTCATGGTAGATCAGCCATGTAGGTTCTCCATGCGTGTGGGAGCAGAGGCCGACAAAGGACACCCGTTCCCCGTCGTACGGTTTGG